>JANHFO010000804.1:24602-39861 GCA_032468095.1 Pareas carinatus
TCGCTCCACCGAAATCTCTGCAGCGGGGGAGTCACCCCGCTGCTTGGAGTGGAGTGTTCCTGGCACCCCGCGGGGGGTGGGGAAAATCGCTGCGCGGGACGCCGGAAATGCCCCGCGTCCTATGATTCGGAGCGTCCTATAGGCCGAAAAATACGCTAATTTTATTTTGAATTATTGTGGGCATACTTAGTAATATTTTATGAAGAAGTGTTATATACTATTGCTTATATTTTTCATAAGATACAATATTTTATTGTTTCACGGATTCCATATTCTTTGTAACAGAACCAAACAATCTAACTTGCAACCCAATAATTTGTTGGAATATGTAACAATTTACCCTCGAAGAACTTCAGGCAAATCCTACTTATGGTCCTACTAAGGACCAATCTCTGGAAGTTAGTTACCCCATTGTCACTGTGGGACTTTTTGCTTGTGGAATATATTAAGCATCTTCTGTGTCACAGAAACAGTATAGTCCAAAGTCCATCAATCTTCACTCTACACCAAATCTTTAATTATATTCCTGAATGTCATCACAGTTGGAGCCACCTGAATTTCTGGGGGTTATCACTCCAGAAGGCAGGTGCTGTGCCAAAAAAGATATACTTCTTAGGCCCTCCCAAGATAACACTGCTGAAGTAAAGGGACCAGAGGGTGCCCATCCTGCCTGTTCACAGCAGACAGGCAGAAACAATTGAGGCAGATGGTCCCTCAGATAAGCGGATCCTATGCCATGAGGAGCTTTCTACTTAATCATTAGCACTTGAATTGTGCCCAATAGCCAACTAGAAACAAATGCAGCTCAGAGAACAGTGGTATCACACAGGAATAAGACTTGTCCCCCACTGTGCATGCCACCACATTCTGAACTAGCTGCAACTTCTGAGTGGTCTTCAACAACACCTCAATGTAGGGTGCATCACAATAATCCATTCATGAGATAACTAGTGCATGGGTGTCCATCTGAAGAGCCTTTCAGTCCAGGAAAGGTGGCAGGTGAAACTTTAGGGATACCTATGGTGAAACCCTCTTGGCCACAGTTGCTGTATGTTCTTTGAGCAGGAACTATGAGGCTGAAATGACCCACATTATACACTCATCTTGAATGAACTTACATAAGAAAGTCTACAAATAAAGAAATAATTTTGGTGAATGCATTGCATCCTGTAAACATCTCTGCTGGGAATATGAATACCACAGCTTATGAGATGGAAGACATGCCCTAGAGAAACAGTGTAGAAATTCTTTTTATTAATTATATTGTAATATTGGTCTGAATTAGTGTGTTGCCCCAGTCTCCAGTGAAGACATTTGGCTGATTTAGAAGCTGCCTGAGTTAAAGGTGTTATGTGAACAAGATCACTGAACCCTTCCTTACCCCTAACTATGTGCAGTCTAAGCATTTTATCTTTCATTCATTTTGATCTGCTGCCTCTTTATAACTTTTTTTAGAACCAAGAACTGTTAACTCGACCAGTGAGCTTCAGCAAAAAACCTAGGATATTCATGTTGCCAGTTTTACCCAAACTATCAATAACCCAGTGTACTTGATGGTGAATTCATGAATTTGCATGTGATTATTTTGGGAGAAATAATAGAATAAAACATTTTAATTATTATCAATTTGAATTACAACTCTATTTTTTTTTAAAAAAAGTACCTTTATCGTGAATACCTAAGTAAAGCTAACATAAATAACTTTAGATAGATTCCCTATATTTGTCATTCTATAATAGTAATTTATAAAAGTAATCTATGCAATCTATTTTACAATCCTTGAAGAAGAAGAAAATCAAATTGAAAAAAAGATGCTTGGGATTAATGAATTTCTCTACCACTATTGTACTTTCCAGGCTTCAATTGTGATCCTCTTCAGAGTAAATACAAGGCAGAAGATAACTTTTGCATCTTTTAGATATCTTTGGAAAACTGATCTCTTCACCCAGACTTTTATGCATAAACTTTATTCATCTCTGTTTGAGTTTCTCTATACTCCCGCATTATACAGGTTTTCATATAGTTCTGAATTTATTATTCTGTAGTTTATATTCAGCAAACTACTTTTAGATGATGTTTTATACGAAAAGCAGTATAAATATTATAGTAATAATTATAATAATATGCAAACTTTGAATCTTTTTCATTCCTTTCCCACCTCTGTGCTGTACTGCCATTAGCTAAATCTAATATGCCTTTAATTTAGGAGGCAAAGCAACCAAATTATTAGTCCATTGTTATTTGTGACTGCATAAGATAGAAATATTTATCATAAATTTTATTTGCAAAATAGTACAGTTTCCATTTTAAACATGCTAGGAACAACTAATAGCAAGAATTGTTTGATGGTTCACCAGGCTCATATTTCTGTAAAATTTGAAATAATACTACAAGGTGTTGACACCAAAATCTCTTTCTGAAAATTTATGAACTCCATAACATTCTAACCCGATAACCCAATTTGGGATAAAGTCTTGGTTTTAATTTGAACCTGAGAAAGCATCTCTGCTTCTTGAAAACCAGTGTTTCCTCACAGGCACCTATTCCAACAACATTATTAAACAATGCCAATTATTTAAACATTGCCAATAAACAATGGATCCATTTCTTCCAATCAAAATAGGCTTGCAGTATCACAGAGTTCTATTAAATATGACTAGAAGGAAGCTATAAGAATAGTGATTGCAATGTGTTAGGAAGGAATGATTGGAACTTTCCTTTGTAGCCTCCAACTCTAAGAAAATGGGCTATATAATTATTATGGCCTAAGTTTTTGAACCTGGAGATGTCCAGTTATTATGGAATAGAGTCATAGTGTTTGAATATGGGCATCTACACAAAGTAGCCTATATAAAAATGCTTACATATATTTCAGATTTCTCAAGAAATATGCAAAATCACATGAGGAGTGGGTGCCAATTATAATGAGACTAAGTCGATCTTTATTCGGGTTGGAAATTCACATTACCTTTCACCTGCACAGACAAATAAACTAGTTTCCGGAGCTTTTCTTTTAATGAAATAGCATTCAAACTTGATATCTGGTTTCCCGATCCCAGGCTAAATGTTTCTATTTTGCTATCACTTGTTCCCTAATATCTGATGGCTTTAACAGGCCACTGTTCATGTTCCACTGAGCCCAACTCTATTATAACAGTTCTGTTAATACTTCTTGTTCCTGAAATAGATCGCATATAAATTCTTCTAATCTATTTTTGCCTCAGTCTTCAAAGCACTACCCATAGAAAGCAATATGGATTGGCTTACAAGGATAAGTCAACTGTTGATCACAGAGACATCCTGGCAGCATTCAGTCACAATTAAAATTGGATAAAAAATTTGGGGTCCATCCTGCAAAAACCAATTAGATATATATGAAGCAGGAGTTTGCATTAAGAAAAGCATTAAGCTATAATATATCAAAAATGGTCCATGAATTGCTGTATTTTTTAGTCCTTCAAAGATGAAAAAAACCCACTAACCCTTTCAATCTATTTGTCTCTATAGCTCTTTTAATTACTGCACTGGAGCGCAGACATGATGTTTAGGCAAGGACTCTCCAATAATCTTGTCTTCCCAATCTCAGATCTAATAAAATCAGAGCTTGATAGTACTTGTGTGGTTTCTTTGGTTTCATAAAAGGTCATGACACCCTTTACAGAATTAAATGTTTTTTGTAACAAGTGCATTTTTCCTTAGGCAGTTATCAGATTGAACATAAGCTTGTTTCCTGACCGTGTCTTAATCTATCTGTGTGTTTCTTCTAAAAGTTGCTATTTTCCAGTTTAATCTCTGCTAGGAGTTTAGCACGCTTCTTGTGATCTGAGGTTTTGAAGCTGAAGTAAGTTTAAAGTAGAGATTTTGAGATACCACAAGAATTTCCATCAAAGCAAAATTAATAAAGCAGAGTAGTAGATACCAAACTGACATAGTTTAGATAGAAGAGCTTCAGGAAAGAAAGGTAATGAGGCAACAGCATCTCTGCATTAAGTTTCTCTAATGAAACTTTACTTTCTGGCATTGTAAATTGGGTTATTTCATTTATTTTACAATTTTTACAGCCTGCCAAAATCAAAAGACTCTGGGCATGTTACAATATGCATTTAAAATCATTCTTCTCTCAGACAATTCCTCTCTCAAACTTCTAAAACTCCATTTATCTTCAGGGACATCTTTTCCACATAGAGGGACTTCATGGGTCAGATTCAATGTTACCTGATTCACATTTTCTACAGTTAAAAAATGAAATTAGAAAGCACTTTCAACATTTCAATCTTACATTTCTATATATGTTATTGCTACAGTGGTTGATTCATAATATTGATATTGATATTTAACCAACATACTGTTCACTGTGAGCAATATGTAATTGTTCAACATGCACACAAATGTTACACACTGTGAAATAATATTTAAAACAATTTAAGTGTTAGGGTTACTCCTACTTCATCAATGATTTAAAGGAAATTGGATTGAGATGAGGAAAATTTCATGTTTCAGTTTATTAAAGCAGCCACACAGAAACCATGGAGGTGAGGACGAACTGAGCTGCTGTAATGAAAATCAGGATTTTCATGAGGTCTGAAGCATTCCTTCTAAGTGAAGATAGCCAGAAATAGATCCAGGATATATGAAGCACATGGATTAATGGTGTCCCCTCCAAGAAATTTGCAAGTTTATACATTTCACAAATTTACACAAAAAAACCCCAAAATTATTTACATGCATACCAACTTTTTAAAATTCACATAATTATTGTAGTGTGCAGCAGTTATTGTGATCGCCAAATATGAGAATCCATTTTTTACAAATCAAAATATCTGAAGCAAAACATGAAAGCCATGCTCTTTTCTAGTCTCTGATTATATATAATGAACAAGAGTAGCTGGGATCAACTGGAGTGGAAACTGATGTGTAGACAAGTGTTTTTGAAATTGTTTTACAGAACCCCACAAGTCATGGTTCCCCTAGGCCAGTGCCTGCATCCTTAGTCTAGAGCCAGCCCTAAGGATAGCCTTACTAATGTTACTTTCTGATAATACATACACAGGGAGAAGAGCCTTCTGATGCAAAATTGACAGGAACCAGCAATGGGTTCCTAATTCCTCACCCAATTTAGGTGCAAGGAACTGAACTGTTGTGTTCTTGGTTTAGTAGGCATTGAAGAGTTGATTTGTATAACACGAACAGTTTATTGCAGACATAACAAGCACATACTAGTCAGCAAGCAGTATCTCAACAGAAGCAGCAAAGACAGCTGCGCAACAGGCTTATATACAAAACGGCCCCTAGGCAGCAGCCAATGGAAAATTAACATTTTCTCATGCTAAGGACCCCTGGAGACAGGCAGTCTGGGTCTGCTCAGGTTTCAACTAATTGGGTGCAATGACTAAGCAGAACATACATTAAGCTTAATATATTTACATGCACCTTCATGTTTGTGGAATTGTACAGCTGTTGTAAGAATTAATCAATGTAGCACTTGAATGTATCTAGATGATGAACTATGTTGTGGATTACAGCAAGCTAATATATTACATCCAGTTTATTGAATTTAAAATCTAAAATTTAAACTACTTGTCTCAAAATTTGCATTCCAAGGCACATTATTTTTTAATTTCTTTCACTGATTTATCTGTGACTTGAAAAATGCTAGCATAAATATTGCAAACTATAATTAGGCTTTTTTTTTAAAAAAATGAAATGATTCCTAATTAAAATAATTAAGAAGCACTTTTAGGAAGGGGTATAGTAAAATCAATTTTGGCTTAGATTCCAGACTAGCCAGATATTTACAGTCCTACTAGACACCACTCAGATATCATTTTTATTCAAATTGTCAGTACTACTTCTCTTTAGTCTTTTACTCATAAAAATAATACAGTGGCTAATTAATGTAAGGGTAATGGACATAGTCCTTATATTAAAGCAATTGTGTACTTTTATGCAGAAAAAAATATTTGTTGCAAAAAGTGACCAAATATAACTGTACTTAAAACTAAAAGTGTCTATCTTTTATTTAAGCCTGGAAAATAATTAAAATATTGTTATTTTTGTAAATTACGGTGCATAAATGTGACTATAATGAATCATGTATCAATGCAGCTCTCTATCTGTAAATGATGAATCTCTCTATGTGGCAGTCATATATCATTTTGACAGAATATCTAACTTGTTGGTAAAAGTACAGAGTACTACCACATCTCTCTAATGACCCCCAGAATCATGTCTAGATGAAGTTGGTTATCTAAAGTGTTTACCTTGGCTTTTTTCCTTCTGTTTACAATTTAGCACTGCAATAAAATTGAGAGAAATGAATAAAGTTACTCTTTTATATGTATAAGTTTTCTTTTAAAAAATGTATAACCTACTAATGTATAATTCTGTATTACTAAGGTCCTATAGGCTCACCAGGCCTCACCAGGTCTCTGCTGCTGGAAATTTACTGTAGAAACATCTCACAATGACTTACTGAAATGTTTCTTAGGAAACAGGAGGCTAAAGGAAAAACAATGTCTATCCACCCTTGAGCAAAACCCTACAATGGAAGGTTACTAGTCAGGAGATAGGGAACATCCACCCAAGGGTAGAGTCCAGCAGGAGGGAGAGATAAGGCATCCGTTGTTCAGGAAGAAATGTCAAATTGACACTCCAGTTTGAATTTCAGCTTACGGGATGGTTTAAGATAATAAGGGGAGTGGGGTGAGTTTTGGGGGCATAACTTGCTTTGTAAAGTGTATAAATGTATTGCTGGAATGTTGGACGGCACTCTTCCTGTTCTTGATCCAAACTGGGAGGTGACAGGGGGGATCGCTCTTGGCCAAAAAGTTTTTTAAATAAAACCTTTGACTTGAAAACCAGAGTTGTCTCTGCATTGTGGGAACAATTTGGTTTTTTTTCTAGGATCTCAAGGTTTCCTCTTATATATGTTCCTCTTATTATTTTGTCACCAGCTTTGAAGATTTGTTTCTACTAAATGGATATCTCGAACACTTCTGCAACTGCATGATGAAGTATGGTGTGGGCTTGATGGCAAGTTAAGTACAATGACACCTAGAACTCCTTCACAGGTGGGTGGATTAATATCTCTGTGTTACACAGTTGAGTCATTTCTTTCAGGCTTTTCCTTGGAAGTACTTGTACTTTTCTTGAACTAAGTTGCATTTTTTTAAAAAATCCCCAACCATGTAAAGACTTCATCCATTAATCTTCCTTTTGCCTTGATGGCTTTGTCATCCTACCCTCCTGTTTCTTCCTTCTGACTTTCTTTCACCCTTAAATCTTCGTTTATTCTTCATTATGCTTATCAGTTCATGGCTCCTTCCCTTCCCTTTTCTATTCTAATCTTCATGCCAAGAGCTATTTCCTCCTTGTCTGTTCTGCTTTACCTTTTACTATTTCTGACTGACACTCCCTTCCATTCTTTCCAATAGTCCTGCTGTTCAACAGTATTGTTCTCAATTCTTTTTGATCTGTGGCCATCCCTTCTATAAAAGATTAGCCTCCCATTGACTTTCCCCTGGTTTGCCTTGAAACATGAGGAAGGAGAAATAGGTTTTCTGACCAGCTCCAGCAGTTCCCTACATGTGGCTGATATTAAACTAGAATTTATTTTATATTATTTATTTATTTAGTCAAGCATGCATGAGAAAAACAAGTTTAAGTAAGGGCATACTATATAAACATATAGTTATAAACAGGTATAAGCATATGCATAATAAATGAGTATGAATAAATGGGAACAGTAGGACAGGGATGGTAGTCATGCTGGCACTTATGCACGCCCCCTTACAGACCTCTTAGGTATGGAGTGAGGTCCACGGTAGATAGTTTAAGGTGAAATTTTGGGGGGTTCTAGAATGTAACAGCATCGTCAGGTAGTGAGTTCCAGGAATTGACCACTTTGTTGCTAAAGTCATATTTTCTGCAATCATGTCTGGAGCGGTTCACTTTGAGTTTGTATCTGTTGTTAGCCCGTGTGTTATTGTGGTTGAGACTGAAGTAGTCATTGATAGGTAAAACATTGTAACAGTCAATTTTGTGTACTAAGCTTAGGTCAGACCTTAGGAGGCGTAGCTCTAAGTTGTCTAGGTTCAGAATTTCAAGCCTGGCAGAATAAGGTACTCTATTGCGGGCTGAGGAATAGAGTACTCTTCTCGTAAAATACCTCTGGACTTGTTCAATTGTGTTAATGTCCGTTATATAATGTGGATTCCAGGCAGATGAGCTGTATTCGAGAATTGGTCTGGCGAAGATTTTATATGCCATAGTTTGCAGTTCAATATAACTGGAAAAGAAGTTTCACAAAATTAGATTAACAACTCTTAATACCTTTTGGCAATGCTGTTACAGTGAGTTCTGGGGTTTAGATCTTTTGAAATGAGTACTCCTAGGTCCTTGACAGAGTGAGGGTTGTCTTCGAGGTCATACCCAGTTTGTATTTAGTGTTCTGATTCTTTTTGCCAACGTTAAGACAACATTTGTTGGTTGAGATGTGAAGTTGCCAATTGTTCGACCATTCAGACACATAGTCCAGGTCACTTTGAAAGGCAGCAGTGTTGTCAGTGGTGTTAAATAGTTTTACATATTCAGCAAAGAGGACACCGTTGCTTTTAATATGATCACAGAGATCATTTATGTATATTAGAAATAGGGTGGGTCCTAGAACGCTGCCTTGGGGGACACCGCTGTTAACTGGTGCAGAGTTGATCTGGCACTCCTTATTTTGACTACTTGTTGCCTATTTGACATGAATGCAGCTATCCATTTATGCAGTGATCCAGAGATGCCGTAGGAACATAGTTTTAACAGTAGTTTGTCATGTACCACTGAGTCAAAGGCTTTGCTGAAGTCTATGTAAATTGCATCCATTGCTTTACCCTGGTCAAGTTGTGTAGTCCAAATGTTTTGCAGTGTAGGAGTTGTAGATTATAGGACAATTTTTTTCCTGAAACCATACTGACTGTTAGAGAGTAGGTTATTTGTCTCTAGGTGGTAATGGATTGATTGATGATTGATTCCATGACTTTGCAGGTGACACAGCATAAGAAGATTGGTCTGTAATTTTTAACTAGACTAGGGTCACCCTTTTTGAAGATGGGAATGACCATGCCAAATGACCATAGGTCAGGCAAGGTGCTGGATCTGAATGATATCTCGTAGATTGTGATTAATGGTTCAGCTATGACAGTGGAGAGCATTTTTAAGAAGTATGCACATAATCCAGCAGGGCCAATTGATAGGGATGGTTTTAGTTTGCGTAGTGCCTATTCAATGCTATCTTCTATAAGATCAATGTGTGGTAGATCATTGCAACCAATTGTGGTATGATTAGGAAATGTGGGGCTGGAGCCATTGCTGTTAACAAAGACTGAACTGAAGAACGTATTGAAAGTAATAGCCTTAACGGCTTCATCATTACAGTCTTTTCTGTTCAGCCCTTTCATCGGTGGTATGATTTTCGATTCTTTAAGTTTGGTGTTTATGAAATTATAGAAGGCACAAGTGAATTTTGTGTGTAATAATTTTTCCTCTTGCTTGCAGTAGTAATTGGTACATTCTGCTTTTATCTGACAGCATAAGGTTTTACAATGACTTTTAAAGTTAGCTAGTTTTGTTTTTTCACCAAAGAGATTTTTTGGGAGATTGGAGTTTCCTTATTTTTATGGGTAATTTGTTTTTCCTGGCTATGGGGGTTACTATTGGTACATATAATTTAATGACTCTTTGAATTTCAAGCAAAAAAGTTTTATTAATGGTCTTCAGCAGTTTTGAAGAATTCATTTAAACAAGCCAGTTTCACAAAAAAGGTTTTGAATTTCACTTGCTTTAGTAAAATTTGGCTAACCTTTTTCACACCACTGACAATATTATGTATCCTCATACAATTGCTAGAAGAAAACAAAAATCTAAGAACAAGGTTTTTCATGTTTTTTGAAATACTCATAATGTATATAAGCATGAAGTAAAATCTTTTTCATTTTCACAGTCCAACAAGTGCATGAAGTTATTATTTATTTAGCACCATGACCACCTCTATAAAAGCAAAATCCATGGAATCAAATAAGCTCCAGTGTATCTTTTCTTTTATTCAGTTATCTGCACTGAAAACCTGACATTTATTTACTGGGTGTGAAGCATGAGTGAACTAAAAAAATAGATTAGTCATAAAGCCCATCCTGCAACAATCTCAGAACATTTGCAATTTGACAACTGTATTTATATGCATGAAATCAAGCCATATTTCCATATTATTTTTATCCATAACCATAAGATTAATTTGCCCCTTCAGGCTCAGCTTCTGATTCTTGGCTGTATTGAATAAGATGTTTTTTTTCCCCATACACACCATACATGATGAAAGAAAAACTGTTACAGGCATGCAAAGCAGGCATAGAATCTGACCTTAAGCCCTTTGGATCTGAAACCATTACTGGAACTATAAACATAGAGCGTTATATTGAGTAAAATTATACAAAAAAATTAAATTAACTTGGAAGAGTGTGATCATGGGAATAGAAGAGAAGCATTGATTGTTAGCTCAGTGCACCTGGAGCGCTCATGTGACTGACAATGTTATACATTCTTGTTGGCTGCAAGATTTAGGCTTAATGTCTGTAATAGTATGTGGAAATGATCTTGGGAGAGAGAAAGAAGAATCACAGATTAGACAACCGTCCAACAAAAGGTATCTCAGTCGATCAAAACATGCAGGAAGCAGGTGCAGGAAGCATCTCAGAAGATACTGTCCCTAGTTTTCTGAAAAGTAAAATTAAAGGGGACTTTCACACTTACAAGATTCTATTACTGTAAACTAGCATTAAAGTTAGTGTTAGCCTCTATGATTTGTCCTTCTTCTCTGGACTACCTTGAAGGACTGGTTAAGTCATGGTAAGCCATGTAATAAATCTTTGCTCACTGTCTGAGCATTAGGAGTCTTGCTCTCAAGAACAACTGGAAGAAACAGAATGTGGTTTCTAAACCTGCATCCCAAATCACAGCTAAGTATCTCATGACACAGCTTCATTCCCAGAATGCATAAAAATTTAGTTCAGGTTTTGGCTCACATAACGCCTCTTTTTTTATGATGGCTTGTGAGATGGAAAAGAACATGGTACTACTTCCCAACCTCACCTGAATCCTTCCTGGTAATAATAGGTGGAAGGAAATAAGACCTTCTCTAAAGTTAACTTGGTGGAATGGGAATCAAGGTAAAAGGACAACTTCATCAACAAGATAACCCAATAACATTTTAAGAATTGCACTTTCACGCGTTTAAATACTGCATTGTTCCTGTCAGTAGTATAAGCACCAGCCAGCTTTGATGATCCTCCAAGCACAAGTGCTTTGAATGAACTAGAATAGATTATTTTTTCAAAACTAAAAATATTGCCTTTATCATCCTTGATGTTTTCTTCAATAACATTCTTTTCATTTTCTTTTCTATTTTATACTCTGTTTACTAAAAGAAGCTCCATGAACTACATGTTCTTCGATCTTTGCAAGGTAAAATAGAGCAGCTGGGAATGTACTGAGCAAAGGGCTTGTATAACAAATGTCCAAACAATTTTAAAAATATTGATTTAAGTCTAGGTGGGCAGATGTGTATTCATTGTAACTGAAATCAGTGAGACTTGTAGAAGTATTTAACTTTATGTGATTAAACACCACTGTGCTTCTGTAGATATATTTGTCTTATAGATTCTTATTTCAGTCAAGTGGACCAATTGCTGATCTTTTGGGATTGGGAGGCTTTGAGGACACTGACTCATACTCTCGCATCTGATGATTAGTCTATTGCAAATACCCACAACATGCAGCTGTCTTTGAAGAGGTACTCCTTGACTTATAGCAGTTCACTTACTGACCATTCCAAGTTACAACAGCACTGGAAAAAGTGACATGACCGTTTTTCACACTTACAACCATTGTAGCATCCCCAGGGTCATGAGATCAAAATTCAGATGTTTGGCACACTTGTAATGATTGCTGTGTCCCAGAGGAATGCAATCATCTTTTGCAACCTTTGGACAAACAAAGTCAATGAGGGAGCCAGATTCACTTAACAACCAGGGATACTAATTTAAGAACTGCAGTGATTCACTTAACAACTGTGGTAAGAAAAGTTATAAAATGGAGTAACATTCACTTACTCACTTAGCAACAGAAATTTTGGGTTCAATTGTGGTCATAAGTCGAGAACTACCTGTACTCAGAACCTACTATTAGTCTCAAATGCAGCACCTGGCTATTAATTGGAGTGTCTACATTTAGCAGTCATAATGCTTAATGCTTCAATAACTGTATTGACTGTCAATTTGTTTACAGGTATGATTCAAAGCACTTGTTATCACGTATAAACTTCTACACAGCCAAGTAAGTTTGGCCTATCCTGGGCATTTTTTCAGAGAGTAAAAATTGAAAGTCTCCAGTCTACCCACAGTGAACGTGTTGTGGCTCAACAATTCTCCTTCTCCGTAGCTTGTCCAACTTCCTGCTTTGGGATGCATTGTCTGCTGATATACCGTGTTTCCCTGAAAATAAGAACTAGTTAAGATCGTCAGTCAGACGGACGCATTTACCCGTAGTACTGAAGACGGAGCCAAACAAGGCAGCAGGAAAAAACCCAGAAGGAGCCTATCCTTTGCTCTGGTCAACATGCACAGTTTCTGCCCATCGCAGAAACAATGGGCAGAAACAATCCCTGAGGTAAATGGGTGAGGAGGACTATCAAAATGTTGCCAGAACATAATGGGGAGCTAATAGTGATTAGGTTGCCTTAGAGGTGGCCTTTCAGTTTGGTTATCTTTATCTTGCAGGATTCATGTTTGCCTTTGTTTTTTGCTATACTGTAAGCCATCTTAGTTCTGTCACAGTATATACCTCTTTATATAAATAAATACAGCAAAACTGAACAGGTAGGCCCATTCCATTCAATCAAGCTTTTCCTCCACATTGTTTCAGGAGTGTTCAAATAAAGCTTATGGAGTTTACTGTGGATTTTATCATCCATTAGCTCCATAATATCATAAATACTGTGGATTTTATCATCAATAAGCTCCATAAAACCTCTAAACTCTCCTTCTCAAATAACCCACTTGAATAATAGGGAGGGCTGTGCAAAAGGTTTTTAATGTTTTTAAATATTAACATTTATGAGAGATCCTTATGCTCTCTGACCTTGGTTGTTTTCTTGCAGACGGTTCATTACCCAATGTAGGTTATATCATCAGTGCTGGTAGGGAGTGAGGTTTTCTCTCATTTTATATTCTAGTGGCTTGCTCTATCGATGCTGGTGGAGGTGTCTTGGTAGTTCTTTGTTTAGACAGTTTGACAGTTCCTCGATTGGTGTATTGATTACTTCTTGAGTGTTGGTCTGATGTTAATCTTGGTGTTAATATCTGCTCATGTGGTTGTTGATTGCTGGTGAAGAGGGTATTGTGGTCTTTTTGTTCCTTTTTTGGCTTGTTGATTTGTTTTGAATGCTATGTAGATGCTGTTCATATGTATGTGTCTAATACACAATTGATTATGCCTATATATGTCTATATATACAAATAATCATGATTATGCATATATATACAAATTACCGCAATTATGTTTATATATTCAAATTTATCTTGATTGTATTATTATTGTGTATGTATGTAGGTATTGAGCATGATCACTGAAGACAAATTCCTTGTGTGTTCTGACACACATGGCAAAATAAATTCTGATTCTGATTCTGATTCTGATTCTGATTCTGATTCTGATTCTGATTCTGATTCTGATTCTGATTCTGATTCTGATTTGTCTGAGTGCCAGACTTCCAGGAATTCTCTAGTGTTTCTGGACTTGAATTTACAAATGTGTTGTGAAATGAAAGAGTTTTCATCATGTCTTCTGACTGCTAGTTGGGGTTCATGAATGCCCTCTGCTAGTCTTCTGCCTGTTTGTCCTACATAGTGACTGTTGGAATCCTTACATTGCATGTTATAGATCATTGGTCGCCAACCTAGGAGTCGCCGCCCACTGGTGGTCCGTGAGAAAGTTCTGGTGGTCCGCCAGGAAAATCTGGCATTTTTAAATTATTTTTTTAATACAGACAAGGCAGCGAGGCACACGTGGCTGGGCTGCCTCCAAGGCTCAGAATTCTTCTGCATGGCTACCAGAAGCACTTCCAAAGCGCTTCTCAGCTAGCTCAAAGCGTGCAAATTCTGAGCCCTCAAGTTTTCAGCCGAGCCGATCTCTCCAGCCCTGACTTCTGAATCAGGTAAGGAGCGCCATTAGATAGCAGGGAGGGGGGACCCAGATTTTATTCAAGGCCAGGGATGGGGGTGGGTGATTGCAGCCCATTGCCAACACAGGCATGGCAGGCACAGGTATGGGGGGGGATCTGCCAGCGTGGCAGCGACCCCCTAACCCTGTTCCAGCCGCCCTGGGAAATCTCGCCCGGAATGGGAGGGCAAGAGCAGCGCCTTTACATCCCAGCAGCCAAGCCCCAGGAGGTGGGCAGGCTGGCTGTCCAGCAAGCGGGCATCCCCAATTGGCGGCGGCAGAAGCTTCACCTGCACTCCTCTCACCCCGACTGGCCTGGAAGCCTCGCAGGCATCCAAAGCAAGCTTCACTCGGCTTCCGCCCTGCACGAGCCAGCTTGAGCAGGTGTGAGGCTTCTGCTGCCGCCGATGATTGGGAATATGACCGACTGGCTCTCCCCAACTGCAGGGCGCACAGGAGCAGCAGTAGCTGCGGGAGCCGCATCCCCACACCAGCTCTCTGTTCTGCAGCCACCTTTCGATGCCGTCCTGAGATCAGCCAAGTGGTGCGCATCCTGGCCGGGCGGCAATGCACAAGGCAGCAAGCTCTCTCGTGCGCAGCAGTAGCCCAAGGACCCGCTCGGCGACTACTGCAACCTTAGCAGGAAGGGGCAGCCCCTGTCCCCACCAACTGACCCCCGTCCTGCCTGGTCACCCGCCTCCCTTGCCTCAACCTCCTTGTGGCTCTGGAGAAGCACGGCAGCCCCCTTCCCTACCGAATGTCCGGACTTCTTGTCCTGCTTCGCTTCCTTTGCCGTTGCTTGGTCCTCAGCCATCCCAAGGAAGAAAAGAGAGCCTGCTTCCCTCTTGTCTGGTTTGCCCAATCGCTGTTCATCCCCCCCCATTTTGGCGTTTGCTTAAGCCTCCAACAGCCCTTTTTTTCCCCTGGTTCGAGAGTATTCCTCCGCTGGGACTTGGGAAAGCTCTCTCTCTCTCTCTCTCTCTCTCTCTCTCTCTCTCTC
>JANHFO010000804.1:39961-55707 GCA_032468095.1 Pareas carinatus
CCCCCATTAAACTAGACTGATCCATTTTTCTAGAGCCTCAACATCTTTTTAGATGATGGCAACCAAATCTGGATGCAGTATTCCAAGTGTGGTCTTATCAAGGCATTATAAAATGGTATTGACACTCCATATGATCTTGATTCTATCCCTCTGTTAATGCAGTTTAGGACTGCGTTGGCTTTTTGGTTAATAACTTTCATGCATGAACTAATGGAAAATATCTTCAAATATAGTAGAAAACCTAAGTCAAGTAGCATTTTCTTCAGCTTTTCTGGTTTGCAATGGGGTACAATCCCTCAAGATGGAGATAAGGTAAATTACATAATAAACAAACAAAGTGAATATGTCAGATGTTTGCAGGATGTTGGTTCAGAAATGCTAATAAACATTATTTTTGCAATAAAAATCTTATCTTTCCGTTGCCAATTCGCAGTCCAGCTTTGGCAGACTTTTTATGTATTATGTACACTTTATTCCGATCTTGGTCTCTTTAAGGCTTGTGGACTTCAACTCCCAGAATTTCTCAGCCAGCCAAATTCTGAGAGTTGAAGTCCACAAGCCTTAAAGGGACCAAGGTTGGAGACCCTTGGTCTATAGACTTCTCAACATCTGGTATACCAATAGTACATAGGAGATAGGTCCCACCAATTATCTTTGCTTAATTTCTGAATTTCCAGAGATTCCAGTTTCTAGAGTAGTTTTTTTGTGGTGCAGTTCAACTGGAAACATTGTGATGCACCGAATCGATCTATCAACCTTCTTCCCCATTTCCTTTTTCACCTCGGCTGTGGGGGTGAGGTCTCTGCAGTGGTATGAGGGAATGAGCTTGAGAGACAGGGGAAGGGATGCTGCATACAGACAGATAAATAAAAGGGGGGAATCTTCCCTCTGCTTAATGGACAAACTTAAAAAGGATCCCCTCTTACATATCAGACTGTTAAAAGAGACCATGGGGGATTTGTATTTTCAGACTTGCAAAATGTATGTCAACCCTCCCAGGTAAACCAGACAGGAAATAAGACCAGATGAGCTAATTCTGCTTTATTGTATGGCTAGGTTAACAAAATCTTCCTAAACAATTTTCTCTCATTTTCTTAATGCATTCCTCCCTTTAGATTCCTAAGGAAGCAATGAAATGGAGGATGAGGAAAATAAAGTTGAGACAATTTTTTTAAGCATTCCCCAACTATATCTCTTCCTTTACCTTCTTATTCCTTGCCTTGGGAAAAATATAAGTGGTCAACTACACAGACGTTAATTATAACACTACTGAGAGGCATGCCTGAAACATAGCATGGGAGAGAAGGCCATTGACTTTCCTGCTGTTTGAAAGGGAGCATTTGTTTTTTTAGTAGAGAATTTATAGAAAAAGCAAGACCAGGGGTTGGAGGGGGGAAAAGAGAAAATGTCAAGACATTAATACCTGCAGCCAATTCCAGGTAACAGCAGATGAGGGAAGGGGGCGGGGAAGACACATGCAAAGAGAAAAGAACTTGCAAATGCTGAAAGGTGCTGACTGAAAGAATAAAATGAAAATGTGCTCCAGGAAGAACAAAGCTCGTTAAGTTTCTAGATGATGACACCCGATGGGAAAATGTTTTACACTGGAGCACCACTTCTCAAAAGAACAGATTGTAGTGTTGTACCTATCAGATTAAAATGGTGGGTTTTTTGTCTTAAGGTAGAATCTTTTGGGGCAAACTTCCAAGTCTTAGGCTTCTCAAAGTCATATTGTAAAGTTTCAAGGAGCATTTGTTTTGTCCTCTTTATGTGAATGAATTGGGAATGATACTGTGCACGCACAAAATGGTACTTAGCTCATACTAAAAAAAAGATAGACAAATGATTTGTAAAATGACTCCCAAAATCCGGTGTGTTATTTATTAAAATGAAGGCTCTTATGTATCACTATAGAGATATGTTACTCCAAAAGTAATAATTATTCTTATTTTTTCTATAGAGTTATAGGTTTGGATTATTTCTATTCATTCCCTTCCCTTACCAACTGTCAGCTAGCTAAGGTGTCTGCCCAGTTTGAAACAAATCTTAAGGTTTCCCAATTGTATTCCAGCTAGCACTTTGCTGTATTCTTATTAAGAATCTTTTGTCTTAAGAGCTGCCATATCCTGTTTTTCTTCTAACAGTAGCATTGCTTCTATCGTAAAACTCAATTTTGTCTTCAATTTGCTGTTTCCAAGTTGACTGGAATTTATCTAACAAGATAAGTGAAGTTAAGCCTTGGGGTTGAAAATTAATCCTTAGCCTATATTTGAAAATATTTAGCCAGGGTCTTGATTCATCCTTCAGCAGTCTTGCCTTCAGCGGTAGCACTGCATTAGGAACATATATTATTAATTAGATGCAAAGCTCTTCAAGGAAGGCAAGCTCAAGAAGAAAGAAGCATTCACATTGTTGGAAAGATCATTATTGCTGGTGAATCTTTTAAGCTTGAAAGCCTGCCCAAATAATTTTCCAACTCAACCTATACCTATTATAAATAAAGTGGTGTTACTCTTGAGCTTCTTTCCCACAATCTCCTCAAGCTCTGGACTCAGGAATAGTTTCTCCAACCATCCAGCTTCCTCCTGTGATTGTCATGTTCGATTCTAAGTTTCCTCAGAGTCTGATAGACATTTGGTCATTGGGAACAGTTTTCATAAGAATTTAATCTGCAATCTTTTTGGTTTGGCAAAATTGGTACCTAGATTTAACTGTTCTCATACAGAAATTGAGTAATAATTTGCCCTCAAACAAACAAACTCATCCTCTGCGTGTGTGTAAAACGGCTCCTGTATTTTTCGTCTACTGATGAAATTTAATCAAATTAGAGGCTTGGGGCAATCAAAGTGGACTGCATCATGCAATGTTTCATAGAGTTGACTGCCAACATGCATTATGTCAAGATGTGGAGGTAAACAGAAAACATAAGGAAGCAAGATGATTGGGTATCCAATCTCAACCATAGTTCAAAAAACTATATTTAAATCCTGTGTTAAGTTTACCTCTGTAAATACACACACACACACACAGTCTTCCAGTTTCTATCTGATGCCTTAACCACTACAACGAACTAGTTCTGGATGGAAATGAAACTGCAAATAATGGAACTCATCTATATGATAATAATATAGGTAGAAGTCTCTGGTGTGGTATGAGGAGTTGGGGATGGGGGCTTTGGCCATCTATTGGGATGTGCCATGTCCTTTCCGTCACTGCTTGACAATCTTCCTCCTGCTTGGAGGGAAACTACAATATGGTAGTTATGGAGGATTGAGTTACAGAGCCTTTTTACACTAATAAATCACTATTATGGCCTTAAAAGCATCAATGAATGAATTAAACATATGAGAGATCTGTTTTCTTGTTCTCATTTCATGTTATGTTAACATGTATAAACAGTCCTATTAGGTGCTTTTATGAGAAAGTAAAATAAAACATAACCAGCCAAAAATCATTGGAATTTCATTATGCAAATATAACTGAATGCAGGGAAGTTATTCAAACAGAACCAATGAAGCTAATGCATTTTCAAAAAAAATGTCTGACATATTTACGGCTTAGAAACTATCAACAAATATAGCAGGCAAAGGTTATAAGAGGTGGTGGGGTGGCATTTTCATTTGTTGCTGATATTAAGTCTAAAGGCCATGTTACATGCAGTGTGGCATTTGATGCTCTTTACATTTAGAATCTATGTTTTTAAAAAAGGCAGATAGCTTCAGTTGATAATTACTGGGGTCATAACACATCAGAATAATAATGCTTCCCTTTCCACCAGGGGTAGATAAAAACGCTTTGAGGAAAAATCTTTCCTTCTCTGGCTGCTCAGAACTTCCTGAAAAAGAATTGTCATTGCGTTGGATGGTAGAACATGAATGAAAATGGAAGTATGGTGATAAATGCCAGAATATACAAAAACAGTAGGTTTTGTCCTACTACTACTACTGGTAGTCTGAATATTACAAGTAGAAGAATACTTTCAATGGTTTCTTTGGAGTAAGATAGTCCAGGGGAACTACTCTGAAACCTATTGTATATTGACTTCTATTAAGTTCACTAAAAATCAGAGTAACAAAATTAGGATATCATTTTAAACAAACACTTTTTACTTCGTATAAGCTGCTTAGAGTTGTCTCTAGGCAAAATGGGCAGCATGCAAATTTAATAAATAAATACCCAAAAGATTGTGGGGGGGGAGATGAATAAATGACCCAAGATCTAGTTATCTTGGTGATTTTTCTTGTTATCTTGGTGATTTTGGCAATGCTGATGGTGTTCAAGTGTTCTAGATGTTTTGGGATTGCACCCAAGAGACCCATTAGTAATGGTACTATCTTCGTCTTCTTTTGCCACGGCCATTCTTCTTTTGTTTGCTGGTCTTTATATATATATATTTTTTAGGTTCTCAGTTGATCTCTTCAATTCTGCTGTCTCTGGGTACTATTGAGACATCTTAAGTCTTTCTTACCAATAATTGTTAAGCCTCGAAAATTGTGTGCCAGCTGTTTGTCTGTTTGAATTCTTAAGTCCCGGCGCACTTCAGCTTCGTCAAGTTCTATCGCTTTGTCGATTTTGTGGTGCCACCAGTTCTTTCTTGCTTATTAAAGCTATTTTCCTTAAATAGTTTTTTTATCTTTGATTATTCTCTTGGACAGAATGTGAAAACTAGCAAGACAATGAAATAAAATGTTTGCCAGAGAGATCTATTACGAAGGATCAACCAAGCAAACTCAGCTACTAAAGTAATCTAACCCTGAAATGCTGTAAAATGGCTGTGAACCTTTCCAATGTTGTTCAGTTGAAAAAACATCCACTGGTAGAAAGAAGCAAGCGGGAACAGTGTTGCTATATTATGCTATATATTCCCTAAAACTAAATTTGGCTCCAGCACTAAGATGTCAGTAATAGTTGAGTTATCATGTTACTTACCTTTGCCTTTTTTAATTTTTCAAACAGTGTGAACTGCAACATAAAATAAACTGCTTGCAATCAAGAATGCAAAGGCAGTTTGCTGTTTTGCTTGCAATCAAAAATGCAAAGGGAATTTGCCGTTTTAGCTAGCAATATCCAGTTGGTGGCATGTGCTTAGCTCATATAATTTTCACCTACATAAAAAGTTGGGTGGCAGTAATTCAGTCAGTCTTAATTTTGAACCTGGAAACAAGAATTGCTCCCCCTTATGGGTATCATAAAAAGCACTGTGACAAAATGATTTGTTGCAAGAATCCTCTTCTATATTTATGACTGCTGGCCAATGAGTGTCTATTCTTGGTGATAACACCTGGACAATTTCTAAATTGAGTCACTTAGAGAAGCAGCTTGAAAATCACTCCATTAAAAACTTCGTGAGTTTCAAGATGGCCTGATTATTTCTCCAATTGAGCAATTTGCTCTTCAGCTGACACTAAGTGGGACAGAAATAGAAACAATGATCGGATTCTGCTCAGTATGGGCCGTATGGATTTAATTGTATCCTAAAACTTGAAGTTTCTATATTTCACCCTTTTTTCTTCAGGTAAACTTCTCATTTATATAAAATGAATTATAAAAATGAGAAAACATGAGCTCTAACTATGTTTTTCTGCTAAACCAAAGTTGAATATAAAATATAAAATATTATTTTAGCTTCACTTTTTAATGCATTTTCAAATCCAGTTTAAACTTAACAAAAAGTACCTAAGAAAAATCTGGCATACTTTCTAGATGGTAATAATCATAATTCAATGAGATGCAATCATCTAACAATATCAATTAACTTTCAAGCCACATTATACCAGCAGCATCGGGTAAATAAATATATGGAGTATAGATTTTTAACCCGTAATCTTTCCGGCAGGTGGGGATGGGGGACAGATATATTGAAATCTAAATTAACAAACTTATTACTTGGATAATGGAAAATCATTTAAAACACCCAATTAGAGGATATTCCTGTCAAATGTTTCTTCGGGAGAACTCTCTTGTAACATGAAAAAATAAAACATACTGGGTTTTTTTAGCCTGGGAAGTAATTTTTTTTCCTTTTGAAGAAAATGCCATAAAAGCATATTACCATTGTCAGGCTAGGGACTCAAAATCTCTAAAGAAACAGTACAAATTGCTAATGAGGCAATAATTTTGCTTCTTTAGTGCAGCAGATACATTGACAAAAAAATAATATAATACTGCATATGCAGATGGAAATGGCTAGAGGAATGTGCCCAAGTAAAGCACTTTTTAAGTAACTGTTTCTATCTAAGGCTTTTAGGAAACCTGGATGAAAAGAACATATATTTCTTATCTTTTTTATCTTATCCAAAGATTCCTACATATTCCCCTGTCAAAAAAAAGGCAATGCTTTTCTCTCCAGCCATTTAAATTCTTAAAAAGAAAACTGGATTTTTCTTCCACTGAAAAAGGAAATTGACCACAGCCTAAGAAATGAAATACGAGGTTGTGTTATAGGTTGACTTATCTTGTCCATAGAAAAGGCAGACTCTTTTTCAATTCTACAGCAGTCTGGAAAAGCGAGAAACAACAACACCAAGTAGACAGACTAGACAAATTTATATTTATTTTTATTTCTCATTAGTCCCTGCATATGTACTAAAGGTTGAATCTGTAGCGAAGACCGGCTCTTAAGCCAAACTGTTCTTTGTCAGTTCATTATCTTGGATCCCTGATTCGTTACCCCAATCAACATTAATTCTGTCCAGGAAGAAATATTTACAGAAATGTGCATATAATGACATATATAATAAGCATTACTTATGAAAAAAGTTATAGTGCATCAAATGTCCTAATTGCAGCATAAAACAACAGGCTTAAATATGTTTTAAATGATCCAGAAATAAATTCATAAAATTCTGACAGCTTCTTACCATCAAACGCTAGCACAAAGCTAACAAATTCACTTGAAATCCTAAGGCAGCATGAGGTGGACTTTATGCAGTTTAGTGAGAAAAATAACGTTGAAATGGAATTGTTTTTTTTCTGGGGCAGCAGAAGTATTGTCAAAAACACAGGGGGACGTTCAATAAGAAGGAGCTGCATATCTTCTCCAGTAGCTTTGCAACTTAATCAGTTTTTCTTCTTTGGAATGGCCTTTTCAATTATGCCTTTTTTTCCTTCTGCTTCTTTTTTTTATCTTGCAAAAAAGAGAAGGTTTAAAAAACGATTATTATGTAACACCTTCTCTACATGTGCAATTAATATTTCTATAGTTGGTCCATAAATAAAACTTTTATCCTTGAAATGGAAGAGAAACATTGTAAGAGAAATTCTGTCATCAGATACTCTCTGCCAGAGCCATCACTCGCACTACTGAATATGACAGAATCATGTTGTCTGTCTAGTTTTTGACATAAGATTTATATGATCCTCAAAATATTTCAACTGTGCAAATCATTTGACTCTTCTTACTGCTGGCACAGGGAAGGAAAAGTCAAGGAATAGGCAACCATTTAAGCTGCTTTCATGCTGTGATTTCAAATATGACAGCATGTGAAATGCAACAGCAAGAACAATTCTAGCTAGAAATTATGAAGTTGTGAAAATAGCTGTGTCTCTTAAAACTTTAAAAAAATAAGGCAACATCTACAAGGTACTTTTGAGTTACAGTTCTTTATCCATTATCTTTGAGTCAATAGGGATTGCTTAGGAGTAGTCTTGCATAGATTTGCAATCTACATGAGTCTGAAAGAAGACAAGAGGAACATAGGAGAAAATAATTGCATTTGTGTATGTGTGTGTGTATGTGTGTGTGTGTGATGCAATTCTACTTCCACTGAATTAAACATAATTTTTTTTTTTTAATCATCCTTTTTAAGAGTCGGTGTTATTTTTGAAAATATATTCTTTTTAGATATCCATAAGTCAGTCCGTTGACTGCATCAAAATTAAAACAAAGAAAAGTACCGGTAGGTTCTATCAATACATTTTTCGGTGTCTGAAAAGAAAAGGCAAGGTACTACCCAACAAACTGATTGCTCTGTCTATAAACAAAGCAGATGTCATGTAGAAGCAACAGTTTTTAGAGAAGGGAGGACGAGAGGAGCGGGAAAGGAAAGGGCAAAGTGAGGTTCATATTGGTCAGAGATGCTGTCCCAAGCAGCATGTGGATGCTGGAAAAATTGTTTCTACCATCTTAAATGTACTGATAGTATAGACTGGAACAGAAGTATTATTTGGACTGTGTACCTTCCCAAACAGACACAAAAAAGCAGACAAACATAAATATTTAGAGCAGGAAGCGCCATCTGTTAATACATGGTGACTGTATTTATTAGGGGTCCCACGGGGCACTGGTAGACATTGTGATATCATCTTCAATAAGGACAACTTAGGAAGATCTATGTTCTTTAAACTGCTGGAGGTTAAAGGGATAACATTAGTATCTTAAGCTTTAAGGCACACATTTAGCATCTTGATTTCCCCAAATCACAAACATTTCTCTGAATTTACCTCAAATGGACACTTTGGATTTTGGAAATTAGAAAATATGGATCTGTAACAAAAATATTACACTGATTTGACCAGAAATGTTTATTTATCATGTTTATATTCTGCTTTTCTTTGCTGAAACAATCCAAAAGTGACTGATTATGTCATTCTTGTTTAGGAATAATTAATTTCTGCTTTGGGTTAAGGCATAAATCAGTAGCCATGTTTATCATGACATTGGAGGGTGAAATCAGACATGAATTAAATATGTTTTTGCATTTAGTGGAAGGGGTATATTAATTAACAGGATTGGTAAAAATCAGGTATTCAGAAGTAACAGAATAACAGAGCAGCAAGGCACTTTGGAGGTCTTCTAGTCCAATCCTTTCTTAAAAACCTCCAGTGATGGAGCACCCATAACTTCTTAAGGAACGCCATTCCACTGTTAATTGTTCTCATTGTCAGGAACTTTCTCATTCTTCTGCTGCCTTGAGGAAAAGTCTGGAGCAAGTCATTGCTTTGAGAGGTAGAGAGAATGGAATAGGCTTACCTGTCTTCTCTCTGCTTTTCTTGCACTCCTGAACATATTAAGCTTGTTTCTTTTTCTGGAAAGCTCTCTTCACTCAAGTCACTGTAACTGTCACTAAACAGAAAAGAATAAATGATTTAAGAATCCAATTTTCACATAAAGTTTCCTAGCTATCTATTTTTCTCACTGATCTTTTCATATTGATGCAGGAATTAAATCAACTAACTCACTGAAATCAATGTTGCTTAAAAAAACTTAGCTTCAGTTTGATTCAGTCCTTAGGGTAATTATACAGTACTCATTTCATCATCTGTTTTCCTTTGGGTGGCATGTTAGTTGTCTCAAGAGGAATAAGAACTTTATTCTGTAACCATGTGATAAATTATCAAAATATAGAATATTAATCACAGGAAATAATAGTTCATAAATGATGTGGTTGGCTGAATCCACTCTATTTTCATCCAAAGAATTTGATATTAGGAAACTGCTTTAATATTTTTTATAGTAAGATAAATCTATAAAGCCAGTTTATGTTTTAAGAACTGTGGTAGTGCAGTGGTTAGAATGCAGTATTGCAGGCTAATTCTGCCGACTGCCAGCAGTTCGATCATGATTAGCTCAAGGTTAACTCAGCTTTCCATCCTTCCAAGGTCAGGAAAATGAAGACCCAAATGGTTGGGGGCAATCTGCCGACTCTGTAAACTGCTTAGAAGATAAAACCTCTGGGCCCAGTGACAAACCCAGTTGGAATCCTGCAGTGTTTTTCAAACTTGGCAGCTTTAAGATGTATAGATTTTGACTTCTTGGATTTCCAGTCCGCTGCCAAGTTTGAGAAACACTTATTTAGAACTGGTTTTTTAATCCTGCTGGACCCAGAGAAACTTAAGTGGAGTTCTCAGTATGTAGAAATGTTTGACAGCTACCTTTTTCCATCTCTATTATTAGTATCTTAATATCTTTGAAATTTTTTGCCAGGGACAAATCAAGGAAATAACAATGAATATAGCATGTGGTTTTATGCATTACACCACTGATGGCTAACCTTTAAGGCACTGAGTGCCCAGACAATTCGCAGCTGATGAGCTACAGTTACTCTCTTTCTGAGCATATGCATGGCCCTGTGATGTCATCGCCTGGCACTACTATTCTCTGAGCATGTGCATGGCCCTGTGATGTAATCTCCCAGTGCTGCTACTGTCTTTTGAGCATGTGCATGGCCCTGAGAAATCATCGCCCAGCGCTACTACTCTCTTCTAGCATGCTCAGCTATGGGACAATGCTGGGAAACTTGGCACACGTGCCAACAGAGATGGCTCTGTGTGCCCACTGCGGCATGTGTGCCATAGGTTCGCCATCACTGTATTATATCAATCCAGTCACTATGGTAAGTATACTGGGGTTTATGACTTGCATGATGTGTGAATCCAGACAACTGTGGCTCAATATTAAGAATATTTTGCATACTGTAGCATCTTGTGTGAACATGGTCTTGATATGAACACAATGCATATCAGACAAGAGTGAAAATGCTGAATAAGAGGAAAGACTACGAGCAAAAATCCTTAGCATAAATATAATCTCACCTCAAAATATTTTATTTCCAAGTTAAAGTTTTCCTGAAATTATTTTTATAGTAATCAAAATAAAAACTACACTCACTATTTGCATAAAACAAACAAATCTTATTTTCCAAATGAAAGAACTGTACTCAAAGTATTACAATGGAACTTTTAAAGTAAGCTATGTTCCAATTCAACAAAACTGACAATATTTTAAATACAGCACAAGGTTAGGTTTAGTCAAAACAAGCCCCTGATGGGGTTTTTTGTCCTATAGTAGATGTAATACTATACTCTGTTAGCATACCTGTAGAATAAAGGTTAATTAATATATTGAAGTAATACTTTAAAAACGTAGGATAGCAATAGTATTGATGCTTTCAAAAATTTTCTGTTGGAGAAAACTCCTGAGAATATAAATGAACAGCCAAGGAAACAAAGAAATTGAGTATCCAACAAATTAACCCAGAGTTGTCACACAAGACACAACAGAGTAGGCTCAAATGATCCTACTTTTGACACATTATGCAAAGTCCTAGATCTCTAGAGAAGGTTCTAATGTTGACAGGATAGAAGGAAAGAGAAGGAGAGGACAACCAGAACAAGGTGAATGGACTCATAGTGGCAATAAGTGAACCACTTGATAACCTGAAGAATCAAGTTAGGAATAGATTATCACAGAGAAAATATATCTATGTGGCTGCTAAGAACTGACATCAATTAGATGACTTATAATCAATCATAAAATTCAAATTGAAAACAATGAAAACAACTATTAAGAACACTTGATAAATACTTGATATTACATATATTAACGGCAGCCAGGCTAATATTTGCTAAAAAATGAAAAAATGAACAACTACCACAGGGACAAGAAATTATAAAGAAAATATTGAATTGTGCAGAATTAGATAGACTTACAATGAAATTAAAAAACAAGAAGGAAACGGATTACTATCAGACTTGGACAAAATTCTATAAATGGTTAGAAATTAAACAAGGAAGTAGAAGTGAAAATCTTAGCTAACGAATGATAGATGAAATACAACCAAAACCACTAAGAATTCTAAATTACTTTTAGGTATAGGAAGAAGAAATGAACAAAGGGGACAAAGAAGAAAGCTAGAAGGAGAGAGTGAAAGCAAGACATAGAGAAGAGTTGAATAGAATGTAGATGGTGGAAGAGAGAATGTAGAAAGGGGGTGAAGAGGGGAAATAGATAGTGAGAAGAAAATGAAAGCAAGAATGAAAGGTGGCCAAATTCAGTTAGAAATAAAGCCATACCAAGATGCAACCACAAAACACAATAGGAATAAGGAAAGTAGGTAGAGAAAGAAAGAGAGATGAAAGGAAAAGGAGAAACGGAAGAGGAGAAAGAAAGAATGAGAAATGAGAGAAAGCAAGAGTACAGTATAGAGAAGACAGAAAAGAAGAGGTAAAGAAGGGAAGAAAGAAAAATGGAAGTAGGCAAGGATAGAAAGAGAGAGAGAAAGAAAGTGACTAGAATGTAGAGGATGGTAGAGAGGATGTAGGGAAGGAAAGAGGAACAGAAATAGGGAGAAAAAAGGAAGACTAAAACAAGATTGAAATGTGGCCAAAGCTAGACAGAAATAAAACCTTGACAAGGCAAGGTTACCAAAAAATAAAAAATGATGAAGGAAGGTAACAGAAAGGAAAGGAAGGGGTAAGAAAGTTGGACAGAGAAAGACGAAAAAGGAATCACAAATCAGATGGAAGGAGAAACAGAACAAACTGGATGGTTAAGAAGAGATCGGTCAAAAAGAGAAGGGTAGAGAAAGAGTGAAATCAAAAAGCTAGAAGAGAAATCACAAGAAAGGACGAGAAGGAAAGAATAGAAGGAAGAGAAGAAAAGGGCTAAAGGAAAGAAATAAGAAGGTTAAAGAGTAAGGAAGGAAAAAATGGGGGGAAATGAAAGTAAATTCTATAACTGTAACAAGAAATGCAAAAAAAGAATGGACAAACACGTCAACTTTGTTTTTGTAAGGTCCAAATCATGTGACTATTCTTAAGAAGCCAAAACATTTTCAATGTCTCAAGGAGAGCCCCAATTGGGGCCAGTAATAAAGAAAAGTCAACGACTAACAGAATTGAAACCAAAGTAATAAAAAAACGTGTTTAAAAACAGTAAACAAATGACACAAAAGTAAATGTATATAATGGATCTAGGGAAAAAGGATTGGAAACTAAAGAGCTCTTAATAATTGAGCTAAGGGGGGGATTGGGTATATACTATATGTAAATGATTTATGTAAAAGATGTATGTATGTAAACGTGATTTTTAAATGTGAAAGTAATAAAGATATTTTCTAAAAAAACACTTTTTAATTAAAAAATAGCAACAGCAATCAATTCACCATGCTGGCTAGAACAATATCTCTACATAAAAAATGTACTTTGCTAGCTATCACTAGAGCCTTTTCCCAATCACATGCACAATTCAGTTTTTGCAGCCAACAATCTGCTTTTTCAAACTATAATAAATAGACAAACAAGAAAGTTTCTTTAAAAATTTGGCTAGCTGATACTTTCGGAGGACGTGTGAAGAACTGAAGATGGGTCTGCTTTTGCAAAACTAATGGCCATAGTAAAGACCTTCTCTCTGAAGAAGGAGCAGACTGGAGATCACCCACATGTGCTCAAGATGGCTGCTCTTCACAAGAAGACCTCAGGATAGTGATTTCTGCAGGTCTGAGAACCAGGACATGATAGGATTAGATATCTTGCTTGCAACTGTAGTGGAGACTTTTAAAGGACTCTAAGTTTGCAAACCTCACTTTCTAATCACTATTGAAAATTGTTCATTAACTATTTCTAAGCTATCAGACTTTCAGCTTGACAAGTTTAAAAATGTCAGGTCAGCCCACCTTTAATCCTGAATGAAAGAAAAAATTAATCATAAACTAAAGAATCTATAGAATATGAAATAAACACCAAAAAGCTAAGTAAGATTTTGATCTTAGAAAATCTGAAATGGACTGAGGGTTCAGATAAAATTGAAATAATAAAAATTTGACTATAAAATTTTGAAATTACTTATTTATATTTTATTACAATTTCAATTTCAATTTCAATTTATTTACAGTCACTGACCAACAAATGAAAGCATTAGGAATTAATTATAAAGAATGAAAAGTTTCTTGTGAGAAATAAATTGGTTTTTACAAGACAAAGCAAAGATAATTAATTTTATGATTTAAAAAACTGGATACCAAAGGGCAGCAAAGGTAAGAGGAAAGGTTTATAAACCTGCAAAATGTTTCAAAATGTATTAACGATGAAAATGCTGAAGGAGACTTTGAAGAATGGAGTCAGAAAACAGTAGCAACAATATCAACAATGTCAATAATGATGTCTGTTTCTATGAATAGACTATGTCCAAAATGTGTTATTGCAAAACTGACAAATATAGAACAAATTTTATCTGACAAGAGACATTGTATCAAAAGTGGATTTGTAATTTATAGGCTAAGAGGATGACTTAGAAAGGGTTATTTCACTGGATCTACAAAGAAATTGACCGAGGCTTTATAATTTAAAAGGGAAATACAAATTTATTTATTTTTTTATATTTTTATATTTTTATTTAATTTTATTTATATCCCACCCTTCTCCCAAAGGACTCAGGGCGGCTTACAGGCAGTTTAAAAGCACAAACAAATACATAAACAAATTAAGAACATATTAAAATAATTAAATAGGCCTGATTAAATTACATTTAAAAGGGGAACGATAAAATAATATCCCAAACAAATTTAAAATTAAACGCAGGAGGACAAGGCATGGCTATTCCAAGCCCGCTTGCTGAAACAGGTGGGTCTTCAGGACACGGCAGAAGGTCTGAAGGTTGGCGATCACTAGTATAGCAAATCAAGAGAATTATCTAAATAATTTTTTCCTAGTGGCTTTACAACTGAGACTTGTTAAAATCTTGAGGAACGCAGGAAAATGGAACAAGAAAAATGAAATGAAATTAATTCTATGACAATATTTGGATGAACTACAGATTAAGATTGTTAGAAATAAAAGGAAGGAATATAAAGTTGGTTCATTTGTGAAGGTTAAAACAAGATACATTGTTATCTTTGGCACGCATTAATGAACATTCTGCTCATAAAAAAGGTATAAGTTCCCCCCGCACATGTGTGCTAGTCATAGCCAATTCTAGGAATGGTGCTCATCTCTGCTTCAAAGCCGAAGAGCCAGTGCTGTTCGAAGATGTCCTCGTGATCATGTAGCCGGCATGACTAGAGGTCAAAGGTGCACAGAGCGCTGTTCCCACCAAAGTGGTCCATACTTTTCTGCTTGCATTTTTACATGCTTTCAAACTGCTAGGTTGGCAGAAGCTGGGGCGAGTAATGGGAGCTCACTCTGTTATGCAGCGCTAGAGATTCGAACTGCTAAGCTGCCGACCTGATTGACAACTGAAAAGATGATGTTTATGGATTTGTTTATAAATAAAGAGATGGCATATGGAATGAAGAGATAAATGTATATAACCTTGGAGAGGGTGAAGAGTCACTAAATCTGATTTCAGTTGTGATGAAAGTTGGAAGTCATTTTATATATTTCTTTTCTTTTACTTTATTATTTTCTTACTTTTCTTTCTCTTCTCTTTTCTTTTTTCTTGCATATTTTATTCCTTCTTTCTATTCTTTGTTTAGGTTGCATTAGATTTTATAATTATAAAAGTGCTTAGAACACTGCCCATGTTTCCATTTGGTAATCTTCCTGCAAAGCTTCATAAAGTAGAAGATTATTTTACGGATGCAAACCAAAACTGCAACAGCATAGCAATGTCTGAAATGCTGTTGCATTCCACAGTGCATATTTTTGTATTTAGCAACCTTCTTGAAAAAGAGAGCACAATACATAAGAACCACAAGGTTTTTATATTACAATACCAGAACTTTCTTACAGTAAAGAATACAAAAACAACATGCAGGTTGCGGTCTGCTTTAATATACCCAAAATGGTTCTCAGTCTCTGAGTTATATGTTTTCCTGATTTACCCTTTTAGCCAACTGTTCTCTCAACAATAAATCAACAACTGAAGCAAAACATAACAGGGTTATGTTTTATGGCTTCGGGATAAAAATTCTGTGCTATCTTACTTTGTAATAAAAAGGCATTTCAAACAAGATTAATCAGTTTGTTAATAAGCAATTAATTCTTAAGCACTTGATGCAATATGGCCAAACTGTATTTTAATTATTAAA
>JANHFO010000804.1:122749-136074 GCA_032468095.1 Pareas carinatus
CCATCCATCCATCCATCCATCCATCCATCCATCCATCCATCCATCCATCCATCCATCCATCCATCCATCCAGTTTCTATCACTGATCATCCCATAGAAACAATTGAATAAAAAAACAAATATAAAAAGAACAGATATAAAAATATAAACCCTAACAAATAAACAGTATGAAGCAAAAATATTAACCCTAGGAAAAGAGACAATAATAATGATCACCTGAACATCAAAGCCTGCCTCTAGTTCCCTTGGAGTCTTGTACCTAATAACATAACCAGGTTTTGAGAGACTTCTGGAATATCAAAAGTGATAATGCTAATCTACTCTCAGTGAGGCAGAAATATTCTATAAGGCAGGTGCCACAGCAGAGATTATACTTCTGGTACTCACCAAATGAAGGTCCCTAGCTGCTGCTATCCATAGCATGCTTTCTCTGACAGCTCTAATGGGTCAGAGCATTAGCTCCTCCCACTAACCTCTATCACTAGAACAACTTTTCCAGATCCTTTGATATCTTGGAGAAGGAGATTAGAAGAGATGGCAATAGGTACAATCCCAATATTAGCCTTTGCAACAATTTTTGTGAATAGGCAATATTCTATATCAGTCACTTTATTATCACATCCCTGACATCATCACAACATTTCAGAGGGACTCTTTAACTTCTAAAGTTAATTCATCAGGTGGATTAAGACATCATCCCAAATCTCCTTCTTCCCCCCTCCCACCGTGCTCATCCCCTCCATTCCTCCCCATCTTTTAAATTGTAAATTATTACTATTGTTATGAATATTTATTGTGGCAATTTTTTATTACCTTATAATGTTTGTCAGTCACCCAGAGTTGTCTTGAGGTGAGATGAGCAGCAAATAAGTATAATTAATTAAATAAGTAAGGTTTTCAGCTCACATAGTAATTTAATGACACAGATTTTTTTTAAAAGTATCGTTGAGACAGTGTTGACTCCTGGCGAATGACTGGATAAGTCCTTGCAGTTTTCTTGACAATATTTCAAAAGTGATTTGCCATTGCCTCCTTTCGAGGGCTGAGAAAGGGTGACTGGTCCAAGGACACCAAGTGGCTTTGTGCCCAAGGCAGGACTAGTACTCATGATTTCCTGGCCTGATGCTTTAACCACTGGCTCTCTACAACTGAAATAGGCATTTTTTAAAAGCAAAATATGTGATGTTTTCAATTTACAAAGGAGATCACTGCTCTGCAATGCTATTATGCCAACATAATTTTAAAAAGAGCTAATGTTTCAATCAATCACTTTTATGTCATCATTTCTATATGCAGATAAGTCTATTGAGAGAAAGAATCACACCAAACCCTATTGTCCTTAAGTACAAAATTTGAAATTGCTATATTAACAATAAGAGCTGTAGCAGGTGACCAAAATTTTGCATCTCCAAAAGAGCTACTGCCCTATGCCTTATTATGAAAGGAATGTTTCTTACCTGATATTTAAAGTCACTCCAGAACATTTCACTCTTGCCAGCTTCAGTAATCATCAGTGAAATATGTCTCTAATGCAAAAACCATTTAACTGATGACTCTTATTTCTAAAATGCCCCTTTACTTTTTGAGTGGAATGGATAATGTCGGGATATTTTCAGATCATCAGGACACAATGCAGTAGTAGACAACATTTATTCACATTTTTACCTGAGAAAAGAAGTATTGTCACCCAACTCCTGCTAAAATTTTATCTAAGAAGGCACATGTCTAAAGCAGTTATAAAGATTCTTTTCTACTATATATTTACTTCCACCTTGGATTTTGGATACTGTGGTATAAAATTGCTCTTGACCAATGATTATTTACTGTAATTGCATCAAAAACTAGGAATGCGCTTTTGAGAAATATAGTTTCAAAATGTTGTAACTAAATTATTGATGTACTACACTAAAATTATTTAAAATCTAAGCATAATTTTAATGGTCCACCTATGGAGAAAATTGACTCCAAGTTTTGAATGTAATGTTTTGGAAGCAGAGCAGTGCTTCTAAACATGTTCTGTTGTTTAATGCCTTATAAAGCAATTTGTAAAACAAAATTTCTAATTTTGGCTAATTGTCCATAGCTTGCCCATTAAAAGATATTTTAAAAACCCGCATGAATTTATCAGACTGTGATCAAAAATGGAGGAAAACAGCATGCATGGAAGCTTTTGCACATGCATAGGCCTACATACAAAATGCATAAAATTAGGAAGTAATTATAAAGGAACAAGGATTATATTTTGAAGTCCCATATCATTTCAAAGACAAGAAAATTTATTTTCAAATAAATGTTCATCACACTGATAATTGAACCAATACATTAGAACACACAGGATAAGTTGTTGTGATTGGAGGGATCAAAAGTGTTTTATCTTTTTTATTTTTTTGGAGTGGCCAAGAACTACAGTGATTGAGACATGCATCAAACTGAAAATAAATATTGAGGAGTTACTACACTGATCAATTCTATAGGTCCACTTCTCTTTAAAAATTTATTGTATTACTTAAATTAAGAAGTTGAGAAAATTTGATTGTTTAAATTTGTATGCTATCCAGAATTAGAAATGGAAAGTCCCCAGAACGAACCTGCTTTATCATCCACTCGGTATTTCTTGATTTTTGCTGAAGCCTGTTGTTCCATATACAAACCACCACAGCCGCCAGATACTAAAACAGAATCTCTATGACATGACTTTGACAGCCAGGGATGGTAATATAAAGCTAAAGATAATCAGCCTACTGATGGTATCACATTCCATGCCCATGGATTTTAGTTGAACGTGGAAAAATAACAGTAGGATCAATTCAACAGTGGATAGTTGATTTCCTTTTTCTGGAAGTGTTTAGGAAAAAATAAATAACCATTCATTTGGAATGTTTAATTTGTCTTCCAGCCCTGTACAAAGAGTGTAGATCTAAGGTTGTGGGTTCTTTGGTACACTCCGAGTTTGGTGATTTCTTGCAGATGTTCCATTATCAAACTAGGTAAGATCATCAGTGCTAATCATAGATGCATTTATAACCATAGGACTTCCCATAGAGATACAAGAAAACTTAAGACAAACAATCAAGCCACAGATCAGAAGAAGACAAGAACAGAACCAAGTCTATGATTCTATGTTATACAGTATATCATATCATGAGAGGTGCAAAGTAGCAATATGGTTGGTTATTTATTTTCCTTGTATAGAAGAGTTTTTAGAATTTGTAATTTCATAGGTTCTTACCAAAAATACATGTGGAGTCTCTTTCTGATGCACAACTCAATTTCTGGGTTATCTAAAGATTGCATTTTCTAGTATTTCATTCACAGCACCTAGTTTTAGTGAAATAAGTTGATAACATATCATCATTACAATAGTCAGACCAAGAAACTTCCACTTTGTTTCATAATTGACAAGAGTTAAGTTTAGAAAATAGATTTAGCATTTCATATGTTATTACAGTACATTTTAATCTTTAACAAACACAATATTGATATTAAAATGCATGACAGCTCTAGAATACACAGTGTAAAAGTATTTTTGAATGTTATAGAAATTCAGCATTTTTAGGAGAAACAATGATCTGACAAGTAATACAGCTTGTCAGTTAGCTTCTGATGTCTTTGTGAGAACCCTTGTGTGTTTTATCTTCATTCCTATCAAGTTATAGAAATTCCTTTTGCTTCTTGCATTCTTCAGTGTTCCTCTTTTAATGTGTCTTCATAACTTATCAATACTATCACATGTTCATAACTTGCCTTCTTGCCATTGTGAAATCAGTTGAATATTAAGAAGTTATTTCTCAAGACTTTCTTTCTGTGGTATAAAATTCACAGGATATTAACTCCAGACTCCCATTGGAAGTAAAATATTACTTCTACTGAATAATCTATGATCATCATTAATCATCAATCATCAACCATCATCATCAACAACAATAATAACTTCTTAGAATCATTTGAGAATTGAATATTCTACCAATATTCTAGGTTTCAGACAAGAAATAAAAAAAATTAAAAAGCAAAAGAGCTGTTAGATTTACAAATTGTATACCTTCCACTTAAGAAGTTGATTAGTTCAATCAACTATGAAATCTAACAGACCTTTATAAGAGTCAGAATACTCTGATACCTTGAGAGATGACTATTTTCATATCCAACACTTGCCCATGGTAGTGTACTGATATAAAATAAAATAAATTGAATAACTATTGCAAGAACAAAAAAAAATGTCAATTTTATTACCACTCAGTTTCTAAATAATTACACATTGACTTTGAGGGAAATCTGCACAAATGTCTACCATTTTGTTTCACATATTACTTATGATTTGTGTACCCACTGGGTTACTGTTCCACAATTGGACTGAAACCTGAGATGAAGTAGAAAGAGATAGAAGCTGAAGGAAAGTGGTGAACAAAATGCTGCATAGATGCTTTGTTTAGAATTTTCAGCTCAGAAGTACAAAATATTTTCCACCATTCAAGGGCAGCTTCCTTCCACTAGCTCTCTTTTTAACGTGTGTCACATACATGGTACATGCCAGAGCACCCCTGGCTTGTAACCAGTGTTGGCTACAAGCAGGTTCCTTGGGTGCAAGGATGGTGCGCAGGACAGAAGGGTCTGTACCAGGAAGTAGCAGCAAAGCACAAGCAGACTGCAATGAGATGCAAAAGCTTTTTACTCAATACACAGTCACAGTCCAGAAACAAAGGTCAACAGTCCAGGTCAGAATACCAGTCAAGCAGTCCCTCTACTAACCAGGTTAGTCAGGCGTTTCTCCAGTATCTATGCCAACAAGCTTGGCCAGGAAAAAACACAGCAATTAGGAACTATCCTCAAAGACGTTATATCACACAGATCACCAAAGCAAGAGGAATAATGAATAAGCCCTGCTGGTTTATATTCTCTGAGGTCTGGGCCAATTTAGATAGGTGTGGCTCAGCTTGCAGTTTGTAAACCAACCTGTACGGGTTCTTAAAGGGATCACCTGTATAACGCTAACAGCCACTACTAATTATTGTTTTTATATCTGTTTTTAAATGTGTGGTTTGTTATTTTATTGTTGTTTTATATGGCTGTACACCGCCCTGGGTCCCTTCCAGAAGGGAGGTATAAAAATACAAAAATAAATAAATAAATTCAAATAAATAAATAAAAACATTCCATGAATGGAGAATGTTGGGAAAAATTCAACCAAGAAAGCCTATATGTAAAAACTAGGCCACATGTTAAGCTATTGTGGGGCTTATTTTGTTAACAATGGTTAACAGATGGCTGTTGAGTGTTTTGTGCTCTCCAAACTTGATTGGGTTGATGGCAGATGTTTCATTACTTGACTGTGTAACATCGTAAGTACCAGCAAGTGTGGGGTTTGCTTCCTGTTTATATACAGCAGCTTACCCTGCCAGTAATGATTGGGGGGGGGGTTTCTTTGTTGGTAGTTCTTTGTATAGTATATTGAATTTGGAAGGAGAAAGCCATACCCTCACCAACACTGACAGGGCAAGCTATTATATATAACTATGTAAACAGGGAGCAAACCCCATGCTGTCTAGCCCTGTTACCTAATTGTGTAAAGAAACATTTGCAACCAGGCTCGGCACCAGACCCCACACTGCAACTCTGAGCTATCTACATTCTCTTCTATTGGAACAGTTGCTGCATGTGACCTTATTTACAGCGGGAATTCTCAACTCTGATATTGCAACCCTCAAACATGATCACTCGTGAATACATTTTTTAGGCTTGGGAGAACAACAAATAAACTTTCATCAGAAATACAGTATATTTGTTATCTTTAGCTTCTCATGCCTCAACTCTAAATTTTTCCATTTTAAAACGTAAAAATCTAAACTTTGGGAGATTAATATATCTATATCAGAATCCTAGAACTGAAATTTAAAGGACCACAAGGGTCCAACTTTTTTCAAAGTGGAATAAAAAAATTGAGATGTGGCCCCGGAAACAAAGAACCCAGAATCTCCAGAGGTATACTGCTCCAGTCTTTGAGCATTTTAGTTTCAGGAAAATTCTCTTCTAGTTCACCAAAACCTGGGTTTCTCTATCGCCTATCCATGATTTCTGGTCCCGGTTTCCCCGGCAATGGCACATTGACCATCTTCCCTATTGAATCCTATTGCGGGCAAAGACCTAGGACTGAATCCCCCCGTCATCCTTTTTTCAGAGTAAACGTGCCGAGAGCCGCTACGATTCCTAGAGAACCGCCAGAAATGATCCCAATTTTTAAAGCAACTAAAACCTTCCGCGAGGTTGTAAGCACCCCGGGGGCTGGAGATCCCAGCACAACGGAACTCCCTGGCCGTCCGCGGTAGGCGACGCGGGGGAGGAGAACCGGTTAGTAGCGGCCGAACATTTGGTGGCGACTGGAGGGCAAAGCGTGGCGTCGCGTCCGTGGCTGTTCAATCGAGGAGCGGGCGCGCTGATCCGAGGAACGACCCGCGTCGTCGCCCCGGCGCCCCGCCTTCCGTCCCTCCGCCCGGACGCTCGTTTTCTCCGCAGAGACGCGACGAGGCGGCCGGTGCGGCGCGAGCTCCTCCGCGCGCGCATCCTGCGTCTACTTTCGAGGCGCGTGCGTCGAATGGAGCGGCGGGGGGAGGGGCTTTTCAGCCTGAGCCGGCGGAAGAGGCAGGAAGTTCCTCCCGCGGCGTCGTTCTAACCCGCTTCGCTAGACTTCCGGTTTCAGAGTTCGCGTTCTTGGCGGACGGAGGTAGCCGGGGACGCTTTCCTGGGACCCTGCGCGTCCAGTCTCTCCTCTCCTCCCCCCCCTCCGCTCGGTACCTGGCCGAGCCGGGGTCCCGCGTGGGGCTGAGCGGGATGGGTCTCGTCATCCCACCGCGCGCCGTGCCTCGCAGGAGCTCCCCGGCGCCGGGCGGGAGGCGGTCTGGCCACAGTCGGATGGAGCTCCTGCCGCGTTCCCCCCCTTCGGCAGCGATTCCAGACGTTGAAGCCGGGAAGTTCGGGAGACCCGCGTCTCCCACCGTGCACGCGCCGCCGGTGCTGCCCCGGGGCCGGCGAGGAGCGGGAGGGCGCCCGCCGCATCTGCCCGTCCTCGCCGCGCCGTGTCACGTGTAAACCTGCGCGGTTTGTTGGCGGAGCGCGCCTGTTCTTCGCGGTGCCCGGAGAACTCGGAAGGACGCGGCGGCTGGGTTTTGCTCTGTTTCCCTGTAATGATTTGCGTGTGTTTCTCTTCCCAGCGCGAGTTGATTACTGTGGGGAGGATCGCGGATTTGCGAGTTTGGAATTGGCACCTGGGATCCGTTGGAGGAGAGCGAGCGAGCGCATGACAAACACGATATGCTGCAACAAGCAGAAACAAACTGTGACGGCCGAGAGAAGACAGATGCGCAGGAGGTCGAAGATTACATCCCCGAGACCAGAAAGCTGGTGGGGAAAGAGTTTTGTGCCCCAGAGCTGCGGGAGGAGACTCCCGGGAGGGAAGAAACCCGCATTGACCCACCGGATGGCCAGCAAGACCCAGAGAATGAGATAAAGGGGAAAGAAAAAACTCTAGGTACTTATTCACATTGAAACATAGGTTTCTAGCAGCGAACATATTGTTGGCCTTTGATACGTATTTTAAACTCCCATGGTCTTAATAGCCACATGCCTTAAATATTTTATTGAACCATGAATTAAATTCAATTTTGGTAGTTAAATATATAGCGGTTTGCTAGCTCCCTCTCTACATTTCTGAATTTTGTGGATAAAATGGGGTTTTTATATGGAAACCAGTATTTGTACTCAATGTATTTATGCTTTGATAATTCAGGAGTTTTGTTCCCTCTTCTTGGGTCTTGTCTTGTATCAAAAATGTTGTTTTGTCAGAAATTTTCTCAGATTTTACATTTTTATTGTTAATATTCTGATTATGCCGCTCACTGCTTTGATATTTTTTTGTCCATAGGAAAAGAAGTATTGTTACTTATGCAAGCTTTACACACACTTGCTACTCCAGAAGAAAAACTAGCAGCACTCTGCAAGAAATATGCTGACCTGGTAATATATTTTGATTTAATACTATAAACATGGGTAGCATAATCAACCTTGATCGATCATGGACAAGATAAGCAGGATTAAATCTAATAATTTAATGGGATGACACGAGGAAAGCCCAGGGTCATAGACTAGGCTGGGAAATCGAAGAAGCATTAGCAAATCACTGTCATATTGTCATGTCCCTCATAAACTCCACATAACTCAGTGAAGGCTTGATTTTATATGAGCGACTGCTAATTAATTGTGACAAGACTATACCTAACAGACAAATTTCCTGGAATTTGTCATGCTTCTTTAGTACATATTGATTACTCAGAGCATTTAATATTAAAAATAATGCAAAATTAAAGTCATCTGGAGAGGTGGGGAGGAATTCCAAACTACAGGTAGTCTTCAACCTATGACTACAGCTGAGCCCAATTTATATTGTTACGTGAGGAATTTCTTAAGTGAGTTTTGCCCCATTTTACAACTTTTTGCCACATTTGTTAAGTGAATCACTGCAGTTCGTTAAATTAATAACACAGTTGTCAACTGAATCTGGTTTCCCCATTGACTTTGCTTATCAGAAGGTCACAAAAGATGATCACATGATCCTGAGACACTGCAACAGTTATAAATGTGAGACAGTTGTCAAGCAACCAGTGTGACCATGGGGATGCTACAAAAGTCATAAGAGTGGGAAATGGTCATAACTCACTTTTCAGTGATGCAACTTCGAATGGTCACTAAACAAACTGTTTTAAGTCGAGGACTACTTGTAAAAACAATTACCAAGTTTTTATTGTCTAATAAAATGTAATGCAGCAGACAATCTATCTTTAGAACTCTATGTCTTTTAATGATCAATAAATTAACATAGACAGAGTTGTATTTTTCCTACCCTATCCTAGTCTCTTTAAAAATAATTTCCTCTAGTTCTTTATATAATCTAAACAGATTAGATTGTAATCTAATCTAAAAGGCCAAGAAATACTTCCACCTCCAAACTTAGTGTGTGACTTAGTTTACACCATACCATGTTCTATGAAGGAGGTTCTCTGACTGATAAAAGTCAGCTGTAGAAGCTGGTGAAAAAGATCCTGATATCTGAGTGGCAGGACAATCATTGTATGGCCTAGGATTGGACGTGAAGGATGGACCTGAAGTGATTTAAAAATAATTTAAAAAGTGAATTCTTGAGAAATGTGCTACTTCCTGCCCAGGTGCCTGGGGTGTCTTTGCTTGAACCACTAAAGTAACGCAGTTCTACTGTTGTTTTATACATGTATGTGCGTGCATAGCTGATCATTTTCATTGGTATCCTAGCAGAAGAACCTTTAAAATATATTGGATATACAAAAGTGACATTTTAAAGCTAATTATTATTGGAAAATAGAAAAAGAAGTCAATGTTGCCATAATAAAGATATGTGTAACAAGAGCTGAGTTAGTGGAATGAGCTAACTTTTGCTTCATCCTCAGTGTTCGGTTATAGACTAAGGAGATATAACACTGCATATTAGAGAAAATGGCAAAATGCACATGTTCGGTTTCATAGTGGAATATCAGGAGTTAAAAGATTTTCTTTAAACATAGCTGAATTCTGATATGCATCTTCTCTTTTTTTCATTTAGCTGGAAGAGAGCCGAAATGTTCAGAAACAAATGAAGATGCTGCAAAAGAAACAAGCACAGGTTGTAAAAGAGAAAGTGCACCTGCAGAGTGAACATAGCAAAGCAATTCTTGCACGCAGCAAACTGGAATCTCTGTGCCGAGAACTGCAACGCCATAATAAGACTCTTAAGGTTAGTTTTCTGCAGTAAACCATCAACAAGCCTGAAACAGATATTTTTCTTTGAAAAAGAAAAGGCCTGGCTATATAATGTTTCGGAATTGTAACAAAATGGGACCTGGTGGAAGAAGATGACCATCCTAGATAGGTTTGTATATTTTAGTTCAGGATGTACTTGAGTCAGGTGTCTTTGCAGAGCGGTAAAGATGTAGAGCTGCCTGTTCCAAGTTGTCCATTCTTTCTTGGTCCTGGTTTCTTTCTATTTGCTAGCAAATTGTCGTTGTAGGAATTGGGATACCATGATCCTATTATTTGAATATTTGATACAATTGGATGTTTCCTTTGGAGTTCTATCATGAGCCAATTAGAAAAAGCAGTATACCCATGAATCAATATTTTAAATTTCTATGAATAAATATTTCCTCTTCAGTTCACATTTTAAAAATGAATGTTGAAATACCTTTTTTCTAGTTATAAATATGAAAGTAGTTAACAGAATAACAGAGTTGGAGGGGACCTTGGAGGTCTTCTAGTCCAACCCTCTGCTCAGGAAGGAAGTCCTGCACCATTTCAGACAAATGGTTGACGAATCTCTTCATAAAAACTTCCAGTGTTGGAACATTCACAACCTCTGGAGGCAAGTCGTTCCACTGATGAATGGAAGTTTTATAGTAAACCATCACTGGTATTCTAGTGGTTTTCTTGAAGTTTCATTTGTGTCATTGATCTCTCCCCAAATTATATCTCAATAAAATGGTTCTTGGTTTATTATATTAGGCCATGACTTGTTTTGTATGTGGCTCAGGCAGACATCACTCTCAGTGATAAGCCATGATTTATCAATCACCTTAATTATGTTCACTGTAGTGTACTAATCAAATTGCTTTATTTGCTGTGTTTCCTCTGGTTAAAAATTATTCCAAAGTAAGCGCAATTTTTAAAGTAAAGTGAAATAAATGGACATTTTAAAATATGTACAGTTAAATAAAAATGCTTTTAAAAAACTCTATAAACAACTTTGGAACTATGAACTTTTGAAAAGTTTTAGAACTCTGTAACACAATACGCTACTCTAAATCAGCTACGCCATAGTATCAGAGAAGGATTCTTCATGGTATCATCACATTTGTAATTTCAGTTCTGTTCTTATCTCCTGTGAAAATTTAAACTTTCTGATAGATTCTATTTCACTGTTGTTGACATAACAAATCAATCTGATTCTGATTTTCTATTACCTAAATAATTAAAACATAGAAGAGAACCTAGAATAATAAGGTTGGAAGTGACTTTGGGGGTCTTCTAGTCCAATCCCCTAGGGACCCATGGCAGGAGATCCTATACAATGCTGGACTTTCTTTGGGCTTAATGGGATGGATATACATGATCACAGAATAACGGAATAATAGAGTTGGAAGGGACGTGGGAGATCCTCCCATCCAATCCCCCACCCAAGCAGGAGACTCTGTACCGTTTCAGATATAAATGACTACGCAATCTCTTCTTAAAAACCTGCAGTTCTCTCCTTGATGAGTTTCCATACGTTGCTTCTTGTCCTGCCTTCAGGTGCTTTGGAGAATAGGTTGACCCCATCTTCTCTGTGGCAGCCTCTCAAATATTGGAACAATGCTGCCATGTCACCCCTAGTCCTTCTTTTCAGTAGACTAGACAGACTTAATTCCTGCAGCCGTTCTTCATATGTTTTGACTTCCAACCCCTTAATTATCTTTGTTGCTCTTCTCTTTTATATTGTGGCAACCAAAACTGGATGCAATATTCCAAGTGTGATCTTACCAAGCTATTATAAAGTGGTACTAACACTTCACGTAACCTTGATTCTGTCGCTCTATTAGTGCAGTCTGCATGACTTTTTTGGCGTCTGCAGCACACCGCTGGCTCATATTTAAGTGGTTGTCCACTACGACTACTAGCTCTCTCTCGCAGTTACTGGACCTTGAGCCTATCTTCTGGGGGCGCTGGCTATTCCTGCAGCTTGATGTCGTCTGCAGATCTGATACATTCCCCTTCCATTCCCTCAACTAAATTGTGTGTGAAGATGTTGGAAAAGTACTGAGCCTGTGCGATACTGTAAAAGTGATAGTGTACTATTATGTGGACTTAAAACAGTTAATTTGACTAGATTTTTTTATATTTGGTTCATATCAAGAACATGTGTTCTGAAGGGCACAGTGTTCAACAAAATGGCTTCAAGTTAGATACAGAATTAAACAGGTTGTTCCCTCGTTGCATAGAAGACTCTCGCGTTTTTCTGCTAACTTTCATCAGAAACAATTCTAATTGGAAATGAAATTATTTATAAGCAGCTTTCTTTTCCAAGGTCAAGTCCACTGATACCATATCTGTGGTTTAGAAACCTTATAAAATGATGCCTCAGTTGCAATCAGAACTTTTAATGCGTTGGTTCTGAAAACAAATCAGTCTATATGTATTTGTCAGATGAAATAATGAAGGAATTTGAAAACCAGTGCAATTCTAATATTTTGAGATGTTAAGATGAATCTGAGTTGCATCTTCTTACTGATGATCAAAATCTAACTAAAAACATGTTTAGTTAAAAAACATGGATTTTAATCTCTTTGGGCAAAAGGAAGAAAATACGCAACAAGCCCGTGAAGAGGAAGAGAGACGTAAAGAAGCAACGGTACATTTCCAGATTACATTAAATGAAATCCAGGCACAGCTAGAGCAGCATGGTGTACACAATGCAAAACTCCGCCAAGAAAAAATTGAACTGGGGGAGAAACTGAAGAGACTTGTGGAACAGTATACGCTCCGAGAAGAAGTAAGTAAAACCATTCTAGTAATATTTCATTACACTATAATACACAGAATAGAACTTCAACAAATATCTCCCCAACATTCAGAAACAGGTTTAGGGAATAAGCTTCATCTACAGAGATAGATTAGATGAAGAATTGGCCTAACATCATCCATTTAGCATCCATGCTTATTGATGTCAGCTAATTTCTTCCCAGGTCTAGTGCAGCATCCAAATCACTTATAGTTGAGACTGGCTCATTATAAATAAGGAAGATCATGTTAATTAATTCAGTTAGACACCATGATTGAGGGAGAGGGCACACAAAAGAAAACTGGCTTGTGAAACATTTACTCGACACACACAAAAATGGTTTTTAGTTTGACTACAGCTGTGCTTTTTTCTAGCACATGGATAAAGTCTTCAAGCATAAAGAACTGCAACAACAGCTGGTGGATGCCAAGCTTCAGCAGACTACACAGCTTATAAAAGAAGCTGAAGAAAAGCATCAGAGGGAGAAAGACTTTGTAAGTGTTTTTAAGAGCTTGAGATAAAAAATATTCCTTAGTGTTACAGTATCATGTTTAGACATTTTATTGTTGTTAGGACAAGCTGTAAATCTATTTGGTTTTTGATGTATTGTCAGTAGGTTATGTAGATTAATGCGCTCTTAAATTGTATACAGCACATTGTTGGAGGATAACTTTGTAAAAAATACAATGCATAATATAGTTTATGCATGCAGCTGTGTGTCTGTTGCTCTGTTGCATTTT
>JANHFO010000804.1:166465-183809 GCA_032468095.1 Pareas carinatus
AGAAGATCGCACAGACTGACTACAAGCAGCGGCATGACAAAGTAGCAACAATGGTGCATTGGAAGATCTGCAAGAAACATCATTTGCCTGCAAGCAAGAACCGGTGGAGCCATAAAGTAGACAAAGTCATAGTAAATGAACAAGTTAAACTGCTCTGGGATTTTAGAATCCAAATAGACATGCACCTAACACATAACACCCCGGACTTAACAATTGTTGGTAAGAAAGACAAAGAAGTCTGGATAGTGGATGTGGCAGTGCCTGGAGACAGCAGAATAGAAAAGAAAGAACTGAAGATGATCACAAAATACAAAAACCTACAAATAGAAATAGAACAGCTATGCCATAAACAAGCAAGAGTAGTCCCAATAGTTATAGGCCCCTTGGGTGCAATCCTAAAACAACTGGAGCACCACTTGAACACTATCGGCTTTAACAAATTCAGTCAGTTGCAAAAGCCAGCTTTCCTGGAAACAGCTTCCATCCTGCAACGGTATCTGTAACACCATCACACATCCACATCTGCCTATCCCAGGTCCTTGGTAAGGACTCGATAGGTTGACAAAAATGCTAAACCCAGTCTGAAAATCTGGCAAACTTTGCGATGAACAATTATAAGAATAAGAATAATAATTGAAACAAAGAATAATTGAGAATTTAGAACTGGTACTGAGAAAATTATAATTTCAAATTCTGTTTTGCTTAAGATCCTGAATTCTATGAGATATTTAGAGTTAATGCTTAGGTGACAATAGCAAACACCAAATAAATATTGTCTTTCAAAAGTCTCAAAATCTTTTTCTGAGAAATAAAATACTGACGAATATTGCAAGAAATATTGTAATTACAATTAAAATTACATAAGAAAATAAGTGCTGTTGGATATTATAGACAAGCAGATGATAACTTGTAAAGTGATTCATTTTTAAAAAAAGAAATATAAGAAGGATGCCAGTAGAAAATTTGTTGCTGAGTTATTTCTTTTACTGTTTTCTGGCCATCACTTTTAACAGGTTCTGTGGCTAAGAATTTCTTTACAAAATCTAAACTGCCGATCCCTGAGCTTTCACACATATGGTAAGTACTATTTTCTGATTCGTAATATTGTTTGATCTTTCTGTGTAGGGTTTTTTTCTGTGTCTGTATGTAAAACCAATGCAACAGAAAATGTCTTCAGCAATTTCTCATGTTGAGATTTAAGTAAAGCAGAGTGTAAATTAATATTTATTTTATCAGTTTATCTTTTCAATGGCCTAACAAAATGTGAATGGTACTATAATCTAAAAATGTTCTAAAGATTGTATTAAGAATCCTAAGAGCACAATAATTTGAACCAAGTTCAGATAAATGTACATTCAGAAAAATTAACATAATAAGCTTTACTTCTAGTTGTTCTTATTACATGAAAACTAATTAGTATTTAACATACAACTATATTAATACATAGTATAAATATCAAACTGCATAATTTGTCATCACTTAAATAGAAATCATATCCTGATTCTTTTAAACGGTAATAGTTTCACATACTAGAATTTCTTATCACAACTTTTTTAGGTGTTACATTTCTAAACTCGCCTAGTTATATAAATAGGAAAATTACTTAAAAGTGTTATTGCATAATGTGATTTTTAAAAATCGCAGTAGTTTAATTGTAATTTTATTGCAACTACAATATTTTTTATTATGAAGTTTAATTGTAATTTATATTTGTAATAAAATTATTTGTATTGCAACTAGAAATCGCATTCATCTAAATGTTAATATCTGTAGGAGCAAAATGTGGTACAGCAAACAGGTTTTTGTTCTTGAAAATATGGTTGTATCATAACTATCTGATTTGTAGGGAACTTAGTGATGTTGACTGTGATGGAGCATTGACGTTAGCAGAGTTCTGTGCTGCCTTTCACCTTGTTGTGGCTCGGAAGAATGGCTATCTTTTGCCAGATAGCTTGCCAGAGACGCTCTTGCCTGACTATCTTCATACAGGTAAAGTTTCAGGGTTTGTATACAAGTTTTCAGTTAATTAAAACAGTGTTTTAACCACAGTCTGTTTTTATGAAGTAATTATAGGAAAGATGCTCCATGAGTATTCAATATTTGGTCTGTTAATAACGGCAGTGATACAATTCACTTAAGAGTGAACCTGTATGTAGCCAAAAAGCTTGTTCGTGAAGTCTGTGTCATGAAATGCTTAAAATTGTTGACTCACAACCTAGAAGCTTGAAGTTCTCTTTACCCTACAGTCTTCATCTGGGTCTTTCCAATATGATTATTTTATATTGTGCTGACATTTTTTGATCTTATATCCATAACCCTGCAATGCACTTTATAGTACATTACATCTCAGTAGAATAACAACTGCAAACTATTACTGGATTTCTCTTCAAGGTCACAATTATTGCAAAAAAAAAGTCCAATGTGTGTCTTTGCATTATAGCAACTAATGTAGCTTTTGTGGGTCTAATGAGGTTACTGCTCTTCTATAAATCTTACTTTCCCTATGAAAAATAAGTATAATGACCTTTAGATTTTCCATACTAAAAATATTAAATATAATAAATAAATAAATAAATAAAGATATTAAAGATACTGTCTCTTTAAATATACAACCAATATCCAAATAAAAAATAACCCATGTAAAATGTTTTCCATACCAGTACTTTAGTATATATTTATTTATTAAAAAAATATAAAATAAATAGATATTAAAGTACTGGAAAACATTTTATATGGGTTCTTTTTTAATTTGGATATTGGTCGTATATTTAAAGAGACAGTATCACACAAAGTTGGGAGCTTGATGGTGAACCACCGAGTCAGAACTTCTAAGTTTGTTTAGAAAGATTTAGTATCATTTATATCAGTTTTATATGTCTGGAAATGAAATAGTCTTAAAATGTATTGCCTATTTTTAAGAGGTACTTTTTTAATTACAACATTCTGAGAATAATCAGAAACTTCCCATGCTTTCAGCCCAAACAATGAGTGACTAAACGGTATTAATTTATCTATCCAAATCCAAAGTACAGTGTCTTTTTATTACTTTCTTTCCAGTTGTTTCATTATTTTACCAGTCTCCTACAGCCTAGGTTTTCCTTGTAGTCTCCCCTCCAAGCATTAACTTCTGCATCAGCTTATCTTTTTGGTACATCAAGATCAGTTAAATGTTGCCACTTACCATAACTTGTTCACTCAGTTTTAAAAAATTATTAATAATTTTGTATTATGAAGTGGAAGAATGGCCAATTGTTATCATTAGGTTATAGAATATACTAAAGTAGAAATCAATGAGAAAAGAAGTCTAGAAAATGATTATTATAAAGACTGAAATGATTAACCAATCTTTTTTCTTTTTACAGCTTCCCTTAAACCTAAAACTGAACATGTACTGAATTCTTATTCAGAATCATTATCAGTAAATCAATCAACAAGAGACTTTTGTAGAACTGAGGTATGAACAATTCATCATTTTAAAATGTTTTAAATTATAACAGTGGTATATAAAACAGTCTTTGTGTTATAATTTCCTTTAGCAATTTCTTTTCCTCTCTATGTTTCTTTAGTGTGTTTATCTAAGTGGGTTGGCGACCAATTATGAAGCAACGGTTTCTCCAACTTTTTTCCTTCACCACTAAAACTTCACTGTTTGCACAGGTGGTGAAGGATTGGTTGGAGAGCAGCAGTTCAAAGCCTTCTAGAGATCAGTGTGACTTGTGTAAGCACTAAATTCAATGCACCTCTTAAATGGAAGAGCACAAACTAGAGACAGAAAACTACGTAGATTCAATTACCTGAGGTTTAAGACTGAGAAGGTCAACACTGTAATCAGAGTGCAGCTGCTAGATGCCACTGCTATAATCGAAGTGTGCTTTGCTGAGTTTAAGTCCCGCATAGTCAGTCAAAAGAAAGCCTTATGGAGGTTGCCAAAGTGGGAGAAATTATGGGAGAATTTTGTCTTATGAAATACTGAATCCTTGATAAGAGAATGAAGCCTTGTAGCAAGATATGGAGTCAGCTGTACATTCTTAAGGATCACTTCTGGTCAGCTCGTACCTTATTTTTCCCCCCTTCTTTTGTTAAAAACAATAAGTGTAAATTTTAAAGACTTTGCGTTCTTTGTTAAGTTGTCGATACATTGTTACAAATAATCAGAATATTATTTAATTCATTCCTGAATTTTTAATAGTAGAAACAGACCTTCGTGTACTTTTCTCACCAAAGATGATTATTCATTCTCTCCATCACTTTCTCTTTCTTTTATATTTTTTAATATAATCAGCTTGAAACTGTATGCGAAGATCCAAATAGCTCAGAGCCACTGATTCTGTTTGAGGCAACGTCTGTTCAACCAGTTAGTGACCATTTATTTTTTAGAATGATTGTTCTAGTCAGTATGTAACTATTGACTTGCATGCCTTTTGTGTCGTCAATAATATTGTAGCCAAACCTGTCTCACTTAAATCACTTTGAAAATACAACATCAATTTATTAAGCATGCCAACAACTACAATGTACATTGGGTTCCAGCGAAGCATTGACAGCCTGCTGAACAGACCTGAGCAAAAACCGAACTATAATGCATGTACCTTTGGCCTACTACATTGCACAGGCAAGACAAAGAAAAAGACAGACACGGTGTAAATTACTGCGTGATGTTTAAATATTTTAAATAACCCATCTGGGTTGCCTTCCTATTATTTATCCCTTCCTGTTAGGTCAACGTGTCTTTCAGATATGGTTAGTAAAAATAAACAATTTGATTTAATGGGTCACTGATTCCTGATCAGTTGTCCCCCACCCCTTGCCATTCAGGATCAATGGAGCTTATTTTATTTATTTAAAATATTTCTGTAGCCACCCATTTTTCAAACAATCCTGGGTGACTCCCAATCAAAGACCAAAAGACACATAAAATCACATGAAAACTATAAAACCAAATTGATTAAAACATTAAAAACAACAAAAACTTGGTGCCAGATCAAAGTTCTAAAGTGTTATCTAGATTTTTCCCAGCATTTGGAGGAAATCCACATCTCCAAAGCCTTACAGAAATTGAAACTAAAAGCTTTGAATGTTTTCTTGCAACGGCAACCTTAAGCAGTTGACTTGAGTAGGCAGGCATCTTACTGTATACAGTTGATAGTGAATGCAACTCAGATATGTATGGGGGTACCGCAGTAAAATTATACTTCTCTATTATAGTCAAAGAAAAAGAATTAGCTTCATGATAGTATTCCCAGTAAGAGCCTTGGTGAACTTTACCTATCTAAAGTATTGTGGTTTGGCATTTTGCTGGGATTGTGAAGAGTGCTCATAAAATATTCAAGTTGTGTTTGTCAGGTGTTGATTTGCCATTGCAATGCAGTACCATTGGCAAATTGCAGACTGTGTTAAAAATAATGTTAACAGAATGATGCTACACTGCAATCCTGAGCAAACATATTAAGATATCCATAGGATACTTCTGGACAAACTTGCATAAGATTATACTGCATGTAACCCAGTTATATGGCTCTTTTGCTATACAAAATCACATTACCAGCTTAACCTAGGAAAAGCTGGTTTGCTTTCAAAACAAAATTATAAAAATAATTGAGGAATTTCAATTTATTCCTAAAGGCATTTTCTTCCGCATTTCTCCCCAGATTATTGGCTTCTCTCACCTTATACATTTTGAATGACCTGACTTTCAACTTACATTTATGTCTTCCTCCTTTTACTTTTTTTTAAAATCTTCACAAATGGATACCTTTTCTGCCATAAACAGCCTTCAATTGATGAGAAACCTGTTAAAGCTGCCCTGATTCAGGATACAGTTACTGATGATAAACAAGGTACAATTCTAAACTGTAGTCTCAATCAGTTCTAAATGTGGTAAATGTGTTTTATACAATTTCTGTTGGATAGAAAACATCCAATAAGAGTGTTTCTTCAAGGCTAAGGATCTAATGCTGTTCTGAAGAAGTGCTAACTAAACCTGTATCCAAACCAGTCTGGCTGACAAGTCACAGGGACAGGGGAAGAGGACAAGGAGAGAGATCATCTGATATTCCTGTTCAGGAGACACATGAGAAATTGTGAGGAATGTGAAAAAGAAATGAAAGGAGCTTTATATTAACAGGTGACAGGGTTCATTAGGGGCTGCCCCCAAATTAATCCTTTATTTTGCTTAAACATCCCAGAGTTTTAATGGAGCCTTATATAAGAGAATTACTCTTCTCTTTCTAGCTTCTGTTGTATCACCTGAACCCCAGATGTCCCCTTCCTTGGGGCTGCCCTTGAAAAGTATCCGGAAGCTTCAATCAGTTCAAAATGCAAGCAGTGATAATAATTTTGTGCAGGCCTAGAAGTGGATATGTGTCATCTCTCCTGCAGGAGTTAAATTGGCTGCCAATTTGCTTCTGGGTCTAGTTCAATGTGCTGATTGTCTCCTTTAAATCCCTATATGGCTTGGAACCAGATTATTTGAACAACTGTCTTTTTCTCATTACATCTGGTTCATCTGGTGAATTTGGGATGATGTAATAAATTTTAATTTCTCAACACTGAAGGCAAAATTCAAAATAATTTATTAGAAAAAGCTGCCGTAATACCACACAAACCTCCTTATGGCAGAAGTAGGTCCAAAAATTGTAATATACTTAATAGTAAGTGTATCCACCCTTTGAGGTAGCCCTGGTCAAGAAACAGGCACAGCAGGGGCTGCAGGAATTCTCTTTGTTGTAATAATATAGAATAATAGAACCCCAAAATGCCATCCAAGTTTCTGTCCCATCTTCTATTAAACAAATTAAGGCAGGCTTATTTTGAATTACTTTCTTACGTTTCTCTCTACCTCAGAATCACATATCGTCTTCTTCAAATTCTCCATACTGCCTTAAACATCACCCAAAGGTGCTTTTTCCAAAAGGCAACTCGACTTTCTTGGTTTTTTTCTTTGAAAATGTTTCACTTCTCATCCAAGAAGCTTCAGTTCTGAAGTTTGTTGGATGATAAGCAAAACATTTTCAAAGGAAAAAACCAACTCCAGTTGCCCTTTGGAAAAGGCACCTTTGGGATAACCATGATTTGGATGATTGAGAATCTCCGTAGACAGTTGCCTCCAATGTCAACTCTAACTACCTTTACAAACACAGTTGATAGAATCAGACTTTTCTCAGTTTAAGTGGACTTTCAGTGCAACACAGGACTAGTGCTTTTTCAAAACAACATTAAACCTCAGTTGATATGGAACCTGCAGAAGATTTAATATGTACTTTGAATCATTGATCGCCAACCTGTGGGCTGTGGCAACATTTGGGTGGGCCTTAGGGGCTCAGGCTAGAACTAATTAATAATTGATATATGCAACGGTGCCACAAAGAGAGCAGGTGGCGGGAGATGGAACGGCCTGTTGCGCTCCTCGCAGCAAGGACGATGTAAAGAGGGGGATAAACGGCCTGCCACCCCAAAGAATTTTTAAAAAATTCATATTGGTGGTCCTCGAGATTTTAAATTATGAGTTTGGTGGTCCCTGAGGTCAAAAAGGTTGACAGCCACTGCTTTGGATAGTATCAGTGAGTTATTGTACTGGCTTGTGCCTCCATGGAAGCCAGTTGTCCTCTCTTGTTCAGGTGAAAAGAAAATGGAGGGCAGTCCCAGTGATGGAAGGAAAGCAGATATGCCTTTAGAAGTCTGATGATGTCAACAGACATTGATAAAGTGTGATATATTGTGTCATGGCAAAAACTGTCTTGGGAGAAAAGGAAAACACTACTGTTAAACTGGAATATTTAAATATAACTTTAGGCTAATTCAGGTGTCAACTGTCAGAGAATAAGATGAAAGCAACATCATGATTGTTTATTGTTTATTTAACAATATTGTTAAAGTTCAATGTTAAATTTTTATGTTTTCTGTACACCACCCTGAGTCCTTCGGGAGACGGGTGGTATATAAATCTAAGTAAATAAATAAATAATAAATAAATGAGGATATGGCTTAAAAAAGGAGTTTACCAGAATGTGAGGATAAGACCTCATGTTGTGTCCCTTGTTAATTCTTCTAGGAACAGCATAGTTGTTAGACAGCACACAGTAAGGAAGTTGCAGCTGAGTCAGTGTCTCAGAATAAAATTGTTATTATCTTGTAGGATGTAACAATATATGAATTGTTCTGTGTGGATTTCTAAATTAGATAACAACCTAATTATAGTCCAAGACATCTCCATAGTTTCTTCTATGTTATCAAGCAAAATACACCTCATAAGGGTAATTTATGTTGGGAAGTTTATGCTTCTAAGGTAATGCAAAGAAAAAGCAACAAAATTCATGAATTTGGATATATTGGGAAGTATGTTTATACTTTGCAACCTGAAAAGTGTATTTTAAGTTTCATATAACTCAATTTTTGTTGAGAATGTGTATTTATACATTCATGTAGAGGTTAACAGAAAGCAATCTGTATGTATATATTTGTGTGTGTATCACTAATCACTGTAAGTCACTACCTATTCACAGATTATCCCACTGTTGAACTATAAAACTGAATATTGGGATACTAATTGTAAACTTAGAAACTAAAAAAAATCATACAATCCATTTAGGTCTGACTCAAAATTATGTGCTGCATTCAATCTATATTCTCTTATCAAAAAAGGTCACATTTTAAAGAAAATCTATAATGCCTACTGATTGTTGTTTGCTTGTTTTGTTTATAGTTTACTCAAACACATAGAGAGGGCTAATTTGGGAGAAATCTGAGTTATGCTAAATTAATTATGTTAAATGTTATAGGGTGCAAAAAGTCTCATTATTAGCTCTGATTGCACAAAAAGATATTCGGGTTATAGTCATCAATTCCAAATTCACTGCTGTCATTGCTTTTGTATGATTTCTCTTTATTGCAGGGCAGCTTTTCATTCCTGTTACAATAAATTATGCAACTGCATAATGTAACTTATTTTAATGTGCCTTGAATATTGGCGGGTTTATTTTAAATTGTGTCGTTGATGAATAGATATAGTTTGCACTGTGAAAGGAACCTTTCTGCTACAGAATGAATTGAAATCTGACAAGCTTTGATCCACAGAACAGACAGTGGTTTTTTTTTTGCCAATTCATCATTCTACTGCAGTTCATTCTGTTCTGGAAACTTTCTCAGTCTCAACAACAGATTGTTAGAGAATTGATTGGTGAGAACACTCAATCCCTAGTTGAGGTCTGTTCATAGAACCTCAATTCAGTTGCATTTGGTGAACATTTTACATCAATGATACTTTGAGTCCGACTTAAGCTTTATACATGAACTTTGCAGAATAATTTGTTTGTAAGCTTGCTCTCTTTATCAAGCATTGTTTCTTACAATGATGCAAAATATTCCCAAGGGCATTTCTAATGGAAATTAATAATAACGATTTAGTCTCAAATAATCATTGTCAAATAATTCATTAGTTCTTTCCAATTAGGTCTGAAAGTGAGTGGCTCTACCCAAGCAGCACCAAAGGAATTTAAAGTATCTCAACATTTGCCTTTCAAAACAGGTAAGAAACATTTCTTGTATAAAAACAAATATAGCCAGTGCGGAATGTCTAAATGTCTAATATGAGAAGAGAAAGTGTTCTCTTTATCAAATTTCCCAAATGGTGTCTTATAGAAAACAATTTGTAAAGCCGGAGTTAAAGGACAACGCAGAGTCCAAAAAGCAGCCATATCGAAGGTTTATAACATAGGGCCACTTAACAAGTAAAATTGAGTTGCGTTAGTTAGACTGCCAAACATTGGGATCTGAAAAGCATGCATTGTTCCAGCAGCTGTACAGCCTCAACTAACAGCTTTAGTCTGGTTTCCAAGTCCCATCAACCTCTTGCTCTGAGTAAATAGTTCTGTTCTCAAGAAGCCCTCTATTTTCTTTTGAAAGTCCATTGGTTCCAAAGAGCTGTCACTTTACAAGGAGTTTCATTATTGGACTTTTATATGGAATCTTGTTCACTGAATGGCAATAGGCTAGCATTTCTGTTAATGATTCCATTCTAGGGACTGTCCAGCGTCTATCTTAGAATTCAAATTTGTCACAGGTGAATCTTAGATGCAGTTTCTTCCAAGACTTGATGCTGTTTCTCCTGAATGCTGAAGTATATCACTGTTAGTATTAGAATAAAGATGATCTAATCTATTTTTATCCTAAGGATTCTAAGTCTTTCATGTCTATCTTTCAATGTGGCACACCCGGCACCACATTGTTGTACAGGAAAGTGTGAACTAGAATTACAGACATCTAGATCTAATCTTCCCTTAGCCAAAGAAGCCAGGGCGGCATGAATAGGTCGGGTGACTTTGGGCCTGTCACCTTTCTCAGTCCTAGATTGGAAAGTAAAAAAACCAGTCTCCACTAGACTAACATGGTAGACTATAGTCTACAATCTCCAATAAAGAAGCCATCATCCTGCAGTGGATGGATTTTGACCGATTGTACATCCAGTTAAAGTTAAGGACAATAAAAATAAAATGAATTGCACGTTGAGGGATTGTTGATGTAATATTTGCTTCTGTGACCATCTAGTGCAAAAATAGGCTTTTTAAAGTAGCAAATCAGTGCAACCTGAACAGACTGGTTAGTAGCAGAGAAGTGGCTTTGCTTACAATAGGAAGAAAGTGCAGGGAGCAATAAAGATAAAGAAAAATCAGTACAATCCTCAAAAACTCTTTCTTCCTTCCATTCTCTTGCCCTCCCTCCATGTGCATTCCCGCTTTTAAAAATGAGGAATTATTCAACAATCAAGAGAACTTTTCTTCAATAGTGCAACTGTCTCAAAGCCAAAGTGAAGAAGAAAAAAAGTTTTAAAAAAACCCAGAAAACCCCCGGAGGCTTTTCCTTAGGGCTACATTAATGTGCTTTTCTCTAATTTATGACTTAGAAGAAAAGTAGGCTGCATAAATTGCACTGTCCTGACAACCAAGCTCTATTCTGTCTCATTGATAGACCCAGGAGACATAGCTGCCATACAGTTTTAATGGAGAACAAAGTATGGAAAGTGATGGTTGAATTCTCCAGATTTCTTTCCTCTGCTAATGCTACCTGCCAGCAGGAAACTCAGCCACTAATCAGTCTCCTTAAATTCATGAGGAAACATGCATTTCTCCAAATGGTGAGACCCATAGCTTTAGCCCTCTGTCAGAACTTGGCACTAAAACAGCTGATGAAAAGGGATTGCACGATAAAGCAGGATAAATCAGGCAGCCTCTCAGATCATCTGCAGATCAAAGACCTGGAAAGCCAAGACAGTTTTGGGCTATTTAAAACAATTTTTCTTTCAAAAATAAAGAAACTTATTTGTAAAAATGTTCATTTCTCTCACACACATATTCTTATAGAGCTGGCTAGTAAATTTCTCAGCTTTCCTGAAAGAAAAAGAAATGGAGGAGAGAGCCAGCGACCAGGGAGGAGAATCGTGCTAGCAAAGTACCTAACAGAAACTGGGCAGGTCTTGTCCCTTGATTGTGTCTTCATTGGCACTACTAATTATGTGTTCTATATCGTCTGTCCATGACAAGGATTGTTCTAGGAGAGAGAAAAAAACCAACCTTTTTAAAATGGAGCAACTAAAGATAAATTTAAATTTTATAAGTAGTGGGCTGAGGATAAGATGAAGGTAGTAACATGGTGAGGACATCTCTTTTAAACGGTTAGTAGAACATCTTTGTGTCACAGTTAAAGAAGTATGAGGATTAACCTTAAGACATGCTTGCAGATTTATATAAAAATTATACCACATCAGTCTACTGACAGTGATCCAGTACAAGCATAATTAGTTCAGTCCAATTAATCATTGTTTATTAGAACAGAAATAAATCATTTCCCTCACCTGCTTGTTCTCTTTTTTGTCTAATTTCCTTGAATCCTTTGGCTAAGTTTTTTTCCCTAAATGAGGGTTTCAAAATTGTGGTGTTTCAGTGAAGCTATTACCTATCAAAGCCTTACAGGTAATGGTAAAGTAGGTAAATTAGCTGCCTGCCAACAGTTAAAGTGAAAAAAGAACCTTGTCTTTTCGAGAAAGAAAAGAAAGAATATTGTTACAGGATTCTGTTCATTTTGCTCAAGACTGGACACTTCAAAACTGCTATTCCAAAACTCCGTATCATTACATTTTAATTGTAGACAATTAACGTTTAATTCAAATTTGACTCTAATCAATTTCCATGGCAGTTTCACAGAAAAGAAAGACAAAATGGGTTTAATATAAACAATACTATGAGAATCTTATTTTATAAAGAATAGCTTTATCCTGAAAGTGATTATGTTTTTACCTAACTATATTTGGAAATATGTTAGCAGTTTCCATGTTTACAGATACTGTTGCATCATTTGATATCATGAATAGTTTTATTTCCTTACAGTGTTATTAACAGATTATCTTACATTATAGTTGTTCAAGAGTCAAACACACTTAAAACGAGACCAAGGTCCAGGTAAGAAAGCAAAATGAAAAATCAATCTATCACTATGTATATAGCTGTTTTTGCAACAAACTGCAAATCTAAAGTAGATCAAGAGGTTTAGGTATTACAGTAATTCAGATAATACTTTTGAAGTGGACCTTCAAATACTACATTGAATTTGTCAGACAGATACTAACTTATTTTTGAATGCCTTTGACTGACAATTTCTGTATCCAGTAGCTATGATATAAAAATGCATCACATAAACTTTATTAGATAGAATTCACTCCTCAAAAAAAGCATTTCAGCTTATTATTAAACAACACTTTCCCTTTGTTTCTGCAGTTTTAATTGCCTAAAAGCTTTTATGATATTGTTTATTAGATAATTGTGCTTTCCTGTATAATTTCGGTTTTGTGAAATGCATGGATTTTATTTGTTCTACTTACAATAATGGAAACGCATCATAGTAAATTTATAAATAATATAATAAAATAGAATATAGAGGTAAATACATTTCTAAACTTATACAGTTAAAAGTTCCTTGTGATAATTGCATGTATATTTTTCATATTTAAAAGTCACATCTAATTTTTATCTTCAATATATGCCATAGCTAGCTTGATTTTTGGGTTATCTTGATTAAGTACTATAAGCATAAGAAAGTTAAACTATATAAACAAAGTGGGTAACTGTCATTCAGAAAATATTTTTCATTCTCTATTTATTAAGATTAAATAGAGAAAAAATAAGTATCAACAAAATAAGGTATTCTTTTTGGGGATGATTTTTTTGTTTTCTTTTTAGCTGAATACGAAATGACAACCTATGCAGTTTTAACCAGATGGTTTTAATATAGTCAGAATATAGATATATTAGTGGATTAATCTTTGTTCTTTCTCGCATATTTTAGAAAATTAAATCCCTGTGTAAGAATAGGTCTACTATATAGTTTTCCTTCAAAATGTGTGGTCCAAGGTATTTGAAATGTACCTTGTTTCCAAGGTATTTTCCAATTTTAATAGTTTCAAAGAATACAGACTGATTTGAAGGTAACAAAACAAAATGAGCCCCAAGTTTTCAAGTCAGCTTTTTTTTTGAGTTGCAGTTGATGAACTCTGCCTTTTTTTAATTCATTTTCAGAAAGGGTATTCAAAGTGCCTGGGAGTATGAAACAACATTTGGGTCTAGTTGAGTGGAATCCTCTTGTGCTTCTTTTAATGATCCTCTTCAGTTCCTCATTTTCTATATTGGATTTTGTTTTAGTTTTTTTTAATGATCTGTGGTCACATTTTGTTAATGTTTATTTTTGTAGTATGTCTCCTGGGAATCACATTGAATGAGTTAGGTGGCCTTATAAATGTCTGAAATAAAAAATTATCTGCAACTCCACAGAGTAGCCATGCTTTTCTATGATTTTGCAGCAGCTGCAAAGTGTAGTCACGTAATCCTTGAAAAAGACATCACTGTTTGATGGTTGTTACATTCAAAGTCCCAAACACTCCAAAGTACTTTCTGGTATCAAATACAAAAATTGGCACAGCCCTCTCTAAATACATTGTTCCTCATGTGTTCCTTATTCATTCTTTGTATGTATTCCCTGGAAACTTCCTACTTCCAATTTAAACAAATTCTTTCCCATAGCAGTTTGCCAGATAGTAAATTGTCTTTTAAAAAAATGAGGGTAAGAAGTCAGAGGCAGATGAGCAAGTGTCTACAAATGACTATATACTGTATATTCATTTTTTGTGTATAAAACATGTATTCCAATTCTTCTAAAAGGCAAAGTCCTACTTTGAACACACAGTACTCTAGGTACTCTGTGGAACAATCTCATCCTGTTTATTATTATACCATTCACTCATAAGATGAAGACATTATTTTAATAAGCACCCATTCCTTCAATTCTTCATTAAGGAAGTATTGATGAATCATATAAAACAGTTCAATTTCAGGTAGGATATCAAGGTTCTGTCCAAAGAGACAAGTAGGAATATATCATAATTTAATGAATGGCTTCTGATATCATTGTAAGTGTTGTGCCTTGGCCCCCTTCACATAGAGAGACGTAGAGGGAGGCAGCGAGCCAACCCGGGCATTGGTGGGGGCATGGCAGACAGCCCCCACCCTCGGCGGAGGGTTAACAACGGTTGGATTTCAAACAGTTGCTTAGCTTCAGCTTTGGTATTCCTTTGTTCCTGACTTCGGCTTGACTCTGATTCGGTATTCCTGTGTTCCTGAATTTGGCTTGACTCTGTTTTGGCATTTCTGTGTTCCTGACCTCAGCCTAGTTTCTGTGTCTGCATTCTTGTTTTGTCCTCAGTTTGGACTCCGTGTATTTCTGGCTTCTTGATTCTTGGACTTGGACATTGAGTACTGTTTTGAGGCCAGGGAAGGGAGTCTGTTAACTCTTTCCTGGCTCATTGCTCAATCCGTTCCCTGTGCCCAGAACAGTAAGCCAGTTTGGTGTACTGGTTTATGTATTTATGGTGTACAAGTATCATTGAGAAGATTCATTCATTGGGTGACTTTGAGTCAGTAGTACATTCTTAGGCAAAACTGGATCTAGGACACTATGCTATGGCCAACTTGCCATAGCCATCTCTTGCTACAGTCAACTTGCCGTGGGACAACTCAGCATGGCCATCTCACCACAGCCATTTCTTAAATCGGCCAATATGGCCAACTTGCCACGGTCCACACCCATAGCCAATTTGCCATGGGATAACTCGTTGTGGAACAAGAGATACACTAATATCAAGAAATGGTAGAATTAAGTATGCTAAATGAGGGACAAAATGAAATGTGATAAATGAAATATCATGCATGTGAAATGTGAATGAAATGTGAAAAAATTAAAATATATATTTTAATTATTTTAAATAATTAAATAGAATTGTTGAATTGTCCTATGGCGAGTTGTCCTGTGGCGAGATGGCTGTGGTGAGTTCTCCCATTACGGGCAGAACTATTTCACAAGGTTTTTTATGCAGATAAAATGAAGTGATTGTCATGTAAACAAACTGCTTTCAGCTCTTGTATGAAAGATAAGATATATCCTTGATAAGTCATGAATGATAGTATAATAAAAATGAGTGATTACTTAGAACTATTTGCAGTATGATCAAAAACCACCAATAATTTTCCTTTTTTCAATTTCATATTTTTCCTTTGAGGTCTTACTCTAGCACATCTGTTGAAGATACAGTGAACAAAGGGGGAGAACCACCAGCTCCTCCACCAAGACCTCAAAAATCGCATTCCAGAGCTTCCTCTTTAGACTTAAATAAAATTTTCCAGCAAAAAACTCAAGGTAAGCTGCAGAAGGCTTTAAACTTCCCCAGAAGCTTAAATAATAGTATAAAAAATTCAAACAGTTTAAATTCTTACCTGCGAAACATCTTGCCTATTTTTCCTGTAGTGTAGTGCTTTTTTTAAAAGTGTACTTCTAGGACCCCAAGACCCTTTCAATGATCCACAAAAACAAAACCACATTTTATTGGAAAAAATGGTTCAATATTAAAATCACATCAAACAATCATAAGAAGTCGTAGTGGCAGTAAATGCATCAAATATAAGTTTAATATGACAAACAATAAATGTAACCTATTTATTTATTTATTTATTTATTTATTTATTTAGATTTGTATACCGCCCTTCTCCCGAAGGACTCAGGGCGGTGAACAGAAAACATAAAAATGTAACATTGAACTTTAAAAAACAATATTTACAAAATATGAGATATGGGGGAAGGGAATGGGAAGGGGTTGAGGGAGGGAGTCGGGAGGGGACATCCACAAATGACTACTTATAGACTAATGTGAGAACCATAATCTTGTGTTATTTTCCTTCTCACAAAGCTGCTAATTATTTTCCATATCTAGACAGGTTTCCTAAGGAAGCATCAGGGTATAGCTCCCCTTCCAAAATGTAGATAAGTCTAACTAGATGTGCTACAGCAGTGGTTCTCAACCTTTTCACCACAGACCCCTTTAAATACCTTTGGCAGCCATGGACCCCAATATTTAACTCAAGATTTAAATCATAACATTTCAAGCTTTCAGACCCCTTGCAGCCCTCGCCCCCTCAACAAACCACAGGTTGAGAACCACAGTGCTACTCTATTGTGACTTGCAAACCAGCACATAAAGGTGGAAGCTGGTTATTCAGTCTGCTTAGGAGTATGCCTACCAAGATGACCAATGACCCAGTTATAATGATGCCACTCTCTGAATTATAGTTTTGGTTTTTATAAAATGTGAACATTCACAGCCAAGAAACCATTTCACCATTTGAGAGTAGATGGTAGTTTCCCCCACTTAAAATATATCATAGTCTCTATATTTGTAGAGCAAGATAGGCTGTTGCCCAAAGACTTGAAGTACAATGTTAAAAGATGCCCTCAAGGACTACCAACACTTGACTGAATGTGTGTGGTTTGCCCTGCTTTAAAGGAAGGATGCACATTTCCCTGAAGGATTTGTGTTTGATCCTCTGCATCTAATCTCCAACATTCCCTTGTTAGAAAAGGTTGCAGAGATGGTTTGGCAAATTAGCTATAGAAGATGCAGATGATCGCGCAGATCCGGGATGGTCTGGACTCTGACTGGACGAGTCCAGACGGAGTGGCGGAGACAGGTCTTGAGACGGCTTTCTGGGATGAGTTTTGAGACTGTTGCACCTGAGGACATGGACAGGATCCTGGGCGACTGAAGGCAACCACGTTTATTGGAACCGTGCCCCTCCTGGTTGGTGCTGGCCTCTCGGGAAGTTAAACGAGGCTGGCTCCAGGGCATTGTGAATGCTTCCTTGCGGGAGGGTGTCGTTCCCACCATCTTGAAAGAGGCAGTGGTGCGACCCCTCCTCAAGAAACCTTCACTGGATCCAGCTGATTTAAGTAATTATCGTCCTGTCTCCAATCTTCC
>JANHFO010000808.1:12732-26784 GCA_032468095.1 Pareas carinatus
GCTGAAATCCTCCGCCCGACCCTCGAGCGGATCCACCCGACTCTCCCTTTGCACGAGAGAACGGGTGACCCAAAAGAAGGCGGCGGGGCAGCTATCCGCAGAAGCGATAAGGGCGGCAAAGTAAGTATTCTATACCGCCCTGATCGCACCCAGGTAGGACCTAGTATAAGCCCCCACCTGGTCGCGATCGGATTGGGAGCGGCTTGTCCTCCAGATACTCTCCTCCAGGTACTGGTTCAATCGAGGCTTCCAAGCAGTTTCCCCGGCATGGAGAATCAGTTTCTTGCAGTCTCCTGACCTAATCCCTCCATTAGTACTGTTGAATGAAAAATTCAAAACCAAACAGGGAAGCTGCAAAAGGCCTCCAATCAGGAGAGGCTGCAAAAGCCTCCCATCAGGAGAAAGGAAACAATCCATATTTTGTCCAATCACAACCTCTGGAATTAAAAAATTGAAATAGCTCAGGTAAAAATTAATATTTTTAAAAAATCCTTTCTTAGTGAGCGCCTAGATGCCAAGATGAACAGATCTGCCAAATTTTAGGTTTGTATCTTTAACGGTTTGGGAGATCCAGTGATGAATCAGTGAGTGGTATTTCGCATTTAGATATACAGATATAAACCATTTATATAAAGCATTATATATACCATTTTAGACTGGGATGTGTCAATCACAGAGCACACCAGTGATCTCCTTCCACCATAACCTAATTTAGTGGGGGCAATGCTTCAACTTTCTAAGATTTAGGAAAACACATGGGAATAAAAAAATACAAATTTGGCTAAACCTATCAATCTCATCCTATTGATAAAGAATATGTACTACTAGCAAATTTGACTGTTGTCACATACATCCCGAGTTTAATCAATATGTAACTTCAGAGTACTTTCAGTTGAGAAGAACTTTGAATTGAGACATCTTGAGTCATGCCAAATGTATTTATTATAAATATTTTCAAAAAGAAACATTATCAATCATATCTATCATGCATGGCAAATTAAAATCTTTTTTTCATGATGACTTCGAAATATATACATGGAAGTCAGGTGATAGTTGGGGAAAGAGTTCCATCATGTTTAGGGAAATTAATCAGTGTTTTAGATATTCATTTGCACTTATAAAGTGATCATTAAAATAAACAAACATTGAGATGATATATCTACCACTCTTTCTAAGACTATAACTTTGTTTATGATTCATGTGCTGGGTTACAATTATACAAGCTTGTACATTTTGATTCCAAGTATGCCTTTGGAAAAAAACATTAAAAAAACTCAAGTAAAGATAAGTCTATATTCTTGGAACTGAGCCAATATAGTAATAAAAAGAAGGAATAGTGGTTACATAATGTTATATTTTTCTACATTGAACGTATATGTATATGTTGGCAATTTTTATATTATTTGTCATTATCATTTTAAAGTTGGGCTAATCTTTTGTGGTTATTTTGTATTCATTAAAGGTATTGCTATCAAGATAGAGAAATCAAAAGGAGGAGATTAAAATAAGGAAATGCAAGCAAGTCTTGCATTATTCAGTATACAGCTCTATACTTCTTTTCTTGCAAAGTATACTTGGTTCTACCATTTGTATACACTGTTCTATACACAATCGTACCATCCTACCATCATTTCCTCTTGAACCATCAGTTCCTTTTGTCTTCACCCATTTACTCTTACATAGTTTATTTTATGGATATATTTTCATTTATCTCTCAATATGACCTAAATAACCCCTTCTAATTTTTTTTCATGTTGGTTACTCCCTTTAATATTCAACCCATATTCTTTCAGCAGATATTTTTATCATGAGTTATTTCTTAACCAATGCATTCATCTGCATTCAATACTTGTGTATCTTCTAATATCTAAGGCTTACTTCCAAACAATAAAGTGAACAGAAGCGTGGTCTTATATATAGCCATTTTTACATTTTCACAAGAGATCATTCCCTTTGTAGCACTATGTCCAAAACGCACCAAAACTGATCTGCATTGTCCTTTGTTCTACCATATTTCCCCGAAAATAAGATTCTGTCTTATATTAATTTTTTGTACCCAAAGATGCACTAGGTCTTATTTTCAGGGGATGTCTTATTCTTCCACCGAGACTGCTCAGAGCCGGAAGTCCGAGGCCTTATTATCGGGGAGGTCTTATTTTCGGGGGGTGCCTTATATTTCAGTGAGAGGCAAAACTGTAAGTAGGTCTTATTTTTGGAGGATGTCTTACGTTCGGGGAAACAGGGTAGTAGAGAATCTGGATAACCAAGACTTATTTTCTCTATATTACCAATATTTATCTGATACTTCAATCATTCACTATTCTTCCACATTAGATCATTTCTTTTAATAACAGTATTGTGAAGATGCTCTCTCTGCTTTGTTCAACTCCCTGAAACCTTTTCAGAGCTACTCTTGCAAAAAGGTTCCTTAATGTGAACTCATCTGTAGGTTGTTTTTTTTAACACTGCAGTGATTAACATTCACCAAGAAACAATGCAATCTTGCAGAGTCCAACAGTTTACCTGAATTTAAAAGGAACAGATGAAGACAGAGTTAAATTTAGAATAAAATAATGTTTTGTTTTTGCAGGAAGAAACCTTCCATTGCTTTGATTTTTCAAGTCATTATCTAAATAAAAACTTTTTTAAAAAAACTTAAGAGAAAATACTTTTATCATTTCATTTCTTACATTTTTCCTTAGCAAATTCTTAGCAAGAACTTACTATTATGTTATTATTACTCACCTACTATTGTATATATTATAAGAGCAAAGCAAGCTATCAAGCGAGCTCTAGATTTCTTCTATTCAGTGGATCTACAATATTTCATTGGTTCTGAAATTTTAGTGCCCTTTCTTTTAAATCTCATAAGATCAACCATGAAAATGTGTGCGGTTGACAATTTTGAATTAAATAATTTGCTTACATGTTCCATCATAAAAATATATATATTTATTTCACAAATATATATTTTTATTTCACAAATTGTATATTCTATACAATTTAGCATTTGCTCCTTTCCTTATTTGGCTTAGTCATGATTTAAAAGGTACCATTAATCCACCATGACCGATATTTCTTTTATAGAACTGAAGACATTTTTGCTAATTTTACTGAGAAACATTTCAGTGATATGGACATATCAGTGACATAATTACAGATCTAAGGGGAGGATATTTTCAAAATGTTATGCCAATCTGAATTTGGAATAAAATTTCCAACAACATTCAGAGAAACCTGGCTTATGGTTATAAGTTATATCAAACACTAAAATGTAATAATGGTAAATATATAACTGTTTCTGCATCATATTTACCTACAACTGTAATAAAATTATAGGGGAAATATACAGGCAAGGGTTGAATTGGTTTGAAGACATCAATACTTCAACTAGTAATACACATAAGGGAGTCTACCCTAATGGTGATAAACATCCATGTTTTCAATCTTCAATTTAGAAGTTGTTTACAGGAGCCACCTGAACACACTGTTGGATTTTGTTGTTTGGAAGTCACATTACAAAATAGAATTGAAAGGACAAACAGTGTAGATAGACTGTCTTGTTTCCTTCTATGATAAAGACTGTCTGAAAAATCCATATAGCTGGGGATTTCTTTGATACATGTTATTAAACCAAGATTGAGAGTCTTATGAACATTATAATGATATTACATTCTGTAGCTCTTCTGTTTTGTGGATATTAACCATCATTATACTATGCAAGTGTTGGAGAACCAACATGTTGGCATATTGGATAGTGAAAATAAAGGTACTAGTATGAAAGGTTTTTTTTAACTGTGGAAGATTAAAACAACAAATTGCACAGCTTGCGATGAATTGCTCATTGCAAATAATCAAAACAGATCAGTGAAGTCATGGGAATGACTTGTCTCAACATGACAAGAATTCATATATACCTTCTAATACCATTTATAGGCACAATCATTTCAGTTGCAGATTATAGGTGTTTTCAATGACCTTAACAATAGTCAAATGCACCATAGAAAGACTGAAAGATGTTTTGCAAGAATTTGTGATTGAAACCTGCTAAAAAAGATCAGAAATCCTATTTCAATGTTAAAAGTGTATCCTCCTGCCAATGAGTACACTGAAAGGTTTGTTCAACATGTCAATCATTCTTTATGAACATGTGTGGATAAATTCATGCTGAATCAGAAGCTTGCAAATTTTATGTTTGCATATTGCAATACAACACAGAGAATGCTAACTGAATTGGACATGATGTGATTCTTAGGTTACCTCTGTTGTACAAGATCAGGCCTTCTCAAATATAATTTGACAAGTGTTCAGCTGAAACAAGTTGAGGAATCAAAAAGGAGGTATAGAAAATTGTACTGAATGGAATTGGAGAGTCAGCTATAGTGTAATTCCTGAGCTGCTTTCAGTACAATCTAACCCCAAAGAATAGACATCACTTAGTACTTACTCCATTGTTGTCAGTACCATCATATATACCAATGTTCCTGTTTGTAGTGACAAATGTTATCCGTACAAATACAATAATGTATGTGTTCTCATACAAAAGCAACATGAATATGCAAATGCAGTAGGATATGTATCTTCACAAGAAAGGAGTCATTGTGATCATTGATTGATTAAGGAGCTGGTGGATTTTATATTTTTAGTCATGTACCTTGAACTAACTATACTGGTTCCAATTTTGCTGATTCTTTGGGAATTACCGTAGTTCTTTTAGAAGTTTCAGTAAAAAAAGTATATCCTTCCCACTCAAATTCTTTTGTTTAATAGAAAAAAATAACATTAAATACAATACTCTGCCAGATAATATTGCTATATTAGCTTATATGCTAAATCAGCAGAATAAAGTCTGAAGCATTCAAAATATTAAATCAATACTTGTGACTTCAGCCAAAGTTGTGTAATTTACTGATTTGTAATTCACTGAGTTAGATGGGACCTATATGTTTCAGAAGACAATTAATGCTATTCTTTGCTTATAACTTACTTGTTTATTTTTCCACCATAGAAAAATCCCTTGAGTTTTACTGCTGTATTAAGCAACAAAATGGATGAGCCAGATATTTGTTAAAGCCAAGATTGACCTGCAGAGTGCAAGATTAATGATGTTTCTAATCAATGAATTAGTTAAGAAGTGAAAGGAAAGATTATTGTTTTTCCATCTTGGTTTGTAATTAAACCAAACTATGCCATCATAGCACTGTGAACAACTTTATTGAAATCTCTCACAGTTGATCGGTTAGCTCTGTAAAACAAGAAATATATATCGCAGCATAATTATAATGAAATCCAATGGTTTTAGATTAAAAGAAAAACAGAAAGCGAAAGAGAAAGCTAAAAGCTGTGGTTTAAATGTGAAGTAATCAATTGTAACATCACAAAAGGGCACAATATACAATGTAACCAATACAATGTTCTGAAACAATATCATTCATACCCAGAGCAATAAACATGCCAAATCAGCCCTTGTTTTTCATGAATAAGTTTAGTTAGAAACAAGTGGAATGCAACAAATCAATATGTTTCATTACTCAACACACAGATAGGAGATACAAGCCAATTCATTATGCACATAACTTAGAATGTCTCACATAAAGCCAATATGCCACAATCAGAGGATCTTTACATGTTGTCTTGTGTCTGCCATGATCAGAATTAGAATTTGTTTTGCCATGTGTGTCAGGCACACACTAGGAATTTGTCAATGATCATGCTCAATACCTACCTACCTACATAACAAGAATACAATGCAAAATACATTCATAGACAATTTGAATATATAAGCATAATCATGATCATTTGTATATATATATATGCATAATCATGATCATTTGTATATATATATGCATATATAGGCATAATCATTTGCGTATATAAGCATAAGATACATTCATAGTCTTAAAGTAGGTAACCTTCATCATGTCATGTTATAAAGTGCGGACATCATGTCACAAAAACCATTTCATCCTGTCACAAAGAACACCATCCACAGTACAGTGTATTTAACTACTGAGAAAGAGAAGCCAATGATGCTAATGCGTCAGTCTAGGTGAAAATGTTTATCGAGCTTGACAAATAATGTGTGTGTGTGTGTGTGTGTGTGTGTGTGTGTGTGTGTATGCACATGGATAAGCTGCTATATTACAAACTATTCTTTTATCTAAAGTGAAAAATAAAATGTGTAGATTTCTAAATGAATCATTAGAGATGGCTTAATTCAAACTGATCATTATATACTGAGTTGAAAGATAATATATTTTCAGTTACTCACCATTACTATAAATAGTGCATGTCAAATATTTCAAATAATATTGAAAGCTGCTGCCTCAAAAACACAAAAGGACTCCACATCTATTGTTGTTTGAATGCTTCATCTTTTTGCTGGCTGACAAAATTGCCGGCCTGTCAGTATTTAAAGAGATCATTCCATCTCTTTAGTGAAATTTCAAATCCACAAAGCGGAAGCTATCAGTCCTTCGAGATGATTAGGATGCCTCAGACCTGACAGCTTGTGTGAAGACTTTTTAAGAAATCTGGAAATGAAATTCTATGGATGTGGAAAGAGAACAAAAGGCAGGTGTGCGCCCAACCAACAGGGACAAAGAAAAGCATAAGGCCGAAATGATCTTTTTCAGTGCAATCATTCAGAGTATAATTCCAGGGGAAATGGTAGGTTTTTATTTTTATTTTGTTCATGAAATACACAGATGAGGGCACCAATAACCCATATGGACGTAAGGTTTGCCAAGAAAAGAATATCAAGGCAAACAGATGGCTGTGCCATTACCATACCGCATATCAGAAATTGGACGACATTGTGGCATTTTGCCATAAGAAAGATCTACTGTTATTGGTGCCAATATTTTAAGCAGTCTAAGTAATCCAGATCTAGCTTCTGTTAATTATATTATGACAGTATAAAACGAAACCTAGGTCATGCATATCACATAGCACTATTGCATGAATATTAAGAAGTTATATATACAAAACTATCAATCATAGGACAGTAAAGTTAAAGGAAGAAAAACTGACAGAGCAAAAAAAAAGAATACAAATAAAATATATTTTATTTATTACTAATATTGCTATATCAGTTCCAACCATTAATATTTTTATACACACAAACACACACATAAGGAGACATAAAGAGAAAGGTAGAATTTAGATCTAGTGTAATCTTCACAACCTATCTACGTACAGTACGTAGTCTTGGAAGAAAATGTGGATGATTTCAAAGTGTATTGTGGTGCATTACAATTCACAGGGAAAGACAGCAAGAACAGAAAACATCGTGTGGTAGAATCTCTGAACTGTATAGTGGCAAATATTTTTTCAAATATAAATTTGGATTTCTTCCTTTTGTATCTACGAATTGTCACATTAAATTTATACTGGCCTAGCTTCTAAAACAATTGTAAAGGCTCAGGGTTTTTAGGCTGAAGTCTCTGCAACTGGCCAGATGTAATTCACAAGCTAAAGGAAGATATGTCATGATTAGATTTTCTTTCTAAACAATGCAGTATAGACATACAGTATATTGCTTCAGGAAAATGGACAAATACACTGGACAATGTTTCTTTTATCAAGTGGACAATTTTCTTTGAAACGAAGGCTTGGATTCTGTTCTTTTTGTATGCATTCTGTAAATTGTCTGCAGGCTATTCTGTATATGTGTTTACATATGTATGTGTATTTGCAAACAAAAACAAACACACATACATACAATGCTAACATTTGATGAATAAAAACAGTGGCTTCATTTTGCAGGAATGCTCACAAAAAGGCATATCTCAAAGAAAACAAAACCTGACCTCGTCAAAACAAATCTTCCCCTAGCCAAAAGCATTTTATTACATTTTTCATTCATGCACATACAGTATGCAAAATATAGCTGTATGAAAATAAATGACAAAATCTTGACTTCTTCAATGCCAAGAAGATCAAATTATTCGTGGCAATAGAGATATAACAAAATCACAACATGTTGGCACTTTTTCTGAAAACTCTCTAGGCGGCCATTTTAGTCATGCTGTGTACAAAGTAAGAAATTGAAAGTGTTCAACTTAGATTATAGATTAGTTTTTTTTAACCCAATTTATGAGAGACAAACAGACCTGTTCAATGTTTATTCCATCAAACTGCTCTCCATTCCTAGCCTGTGGCATCCACATTCCAGGTGTATGTCTGGATGTAAAATTATGTGTAGTCTTTATATTCCAATATTTTTTATACATAATCACATTGTGCTGATAGCCCTACCTTGATAGCTAAAAATGTAAAGGATCTGCAAGGTCTATAATTAAAACTGACACTACAGAATCAAGACATTTTTGTTACTGCTGCCTTCTTCAGTTATGCATCTCCATAAAAACAACTGTCAGACGGGCATGCAATTACAGATATTATTTTCATGGTTATTTCATTTTTTTCTTTATAAGTAACAGTCTGCATTTAGTGTTTTTGGAGTAGTGCCTAGTGAAATTATATTTGAAAAACCAAAGTGGTTCTTTCGTTAAGTCAGAATAGATCCTGAATCTCATAAAGACAATAAACAAATAATTAAGATGGGCCTTACAACCTGACAATGAATATTATACATTAAATTCAAATTAAGTTTAAAAGAGGCAGCAGAAATGAGCAGAAAATTTTTATATCTCCTCAAGTCAATACAAATTGTAATAAAGTCTCCTTAGAGTACAAAAGTGCAGCTTTAAAGAACCTAACACTTTTCATTACTTATGTATGACCAGCAATTCTTTTCACCTTGTTATTAAGTACTTTATCATATGTAATTGGCTTTCGTGATAATAATTTATCTGCTCTTATTTTATTATTGCATAGGTAGTAATTTCTTAGAAAAAAATTAAAGTCTAGAATAATATGATATTATATCACCACTCACAGAGGTTGTCGGCCTCTTGTTATCAATTTCCGAAAGGCATAAATGATTTGACTTTTGCATAATTTTCTTGCTTGTGAGTTTGTCATTGTCCTTTTATTTGTCACCATAAGAATAGAATGCTAGGTTCCTTAACCCAGCTTCTTCTGGTGTAGGATAACTTGTCTACATTCTTATTCCAACCAAATAACAGAAGAAATCCAATTCAGAGGTCTGTGGGAACACAAACTTTTCATTTATTTTAGGGCTCGAAAATATTTTCTTCTCAAATGAAGTGCACATTATATTTTATATTAGAGACCAATCTCAGATGCAAAAAAAATTGGATCTGAAACTATAAACAAGCAAGCAAAACTTACTCTAGAGCTACTAGATTGAGAAGTGATATATTCAGCATTGGAAAGTATAATTTAAAACATCATTCCTAACCCTCCCGCATAACGCGGAAATACATATGAAAACTTCAATGTCAGATGACTATTTCACCAAATCCAGTGTAGAGGAAACATCACCACCCCAGTAACTTGGTCTAAGGTAAAGGTAAAGGTTCTCCCCCCCAGACATACGGGCTAGTCATAGTCAACTCTAGGAGTGTTGCTCATCTCCATTTTTAAGCGGAAAAGCCAGAGCTATCCAAAGACATCTTCGTAGTCACGTGGCCGGCTTGACTAGATGCCAACGTCACACGGAGTGCTGTTACCTTCCCATTGAAGTGTTCCCTATTTTCCTACTTGCATTTTTCCATGCTTTTGATCTGCTAGATTGGCAGAAGCTGGGATGAATAATGGGAACTCACTCTATTAAGCAACACTTCGAGATTTGAACTGCTGAACAATTGACCTTCCAATCGACAAGTTCAGCTGAGCCACCGCGTGCCTCTTGCTGTACTATCAAATTTGGTCTACACTCAAATTATTCCAAGGATGCTTTGCCATTTTGGGAAGGCTCAACTGAAAGGCTAGACAGATGTTACTTATATATCAAATGAAGATATTATCTTTTCAAGTGGTTTTTTTAGCCTGTGATTTAATTGTAATTATTTTAATGTTGCATTGATAATTTTATTTATTTATTTTATTAGCGTTTTAGGCCAGCCAATCCCCTGAAAAATGACTCAGTATTGTAAGTGGTGTGTGTGTGTGTGTTTGTCTGTCTGTCTGTCTGTGTGTAGGTGTATGCATGTATATGTGTATGTGTGTGAATGGATCATAAGTAGTGGTTGAATGGGGAAATGATAAAACATATAAAGAATGCATTCGCCATATTTAATTCATTTAATTTTAGCTATATTCAGCATGGTTTTGTACTTTTTATCCTGATTTTATCTATTTATTAATGCCTTTATTACTTTTGTAAATAACACAAGGTGGCAAACGTCTTCCTCCTCCTATTTTCCCCAGAACAGTAGCCCTGTGAGGTTAATTGGGCTGAGACAGTTACTAGTTCAAGGTCACCCATGACTAAGGTTAAAATAGAACTCATGATCTTCAGCTTTCTAAATCAAACTGGCCTGATATTTGAAGTTTGGCCCGTACCATGCTTACCGTTCTGGCGGCCTAAAATATTGCACAAAGTATATGTATGATATCAATTGATGGCTAATAGAATGAAATTGTCAAATGTACTTAGATTGTTCGGACAACAGATTTCCTGATATTTTATTTGCAGTTGTCTACCTCGCCTCTGAAGATGCCAGCCACAATTGATGGTGAAAGGTCAGGAAATCTATTGTCCAGGCATGGTCACTAAATCCTGAACTTCAACATAACCCAAGAAATAGTGACTGTGAAAGCCTACACCACTATATTAGATCCACATAATATTGAAAGCCCAAACACCATCTGTTACATTTCAGGCACTTTTGGAATAGATTCCCATCATTCCTGTCCTGAAAATGACTAGTTGAGAATGATGGCAGCTTGTCTCTAAAAATAATTATAGGCTACTATCAGAAAAAAAATTGCGGAATCCTTAATTTGAAACAAAAACATATATCAATGTGCTCAATGCCTGTCACTGTTTCTATGCCATGAAAGTTGCTGCCCCAATGAAATATTGGAAGTTTCATATCAAAATGTGTGTGTTTGTGTGTGTGTAAATAATACGGTATGTATTTCTTTGCTTAACATAGTGATAGAAGATTTCAAATCATTGTTGGGTAGATCAACTTGAGAATGATCCCTAAAGTTTTATTTGAATCTCGTCTGCCGTATCATAAACTTGCTGTTTCGTTTCTTTCCTCTTCTTTCTATTGTTAGTGACTTTTGTTTATCCAAGGAATTTATTCTTTCAATCATTTGACAATTACAATCAGGCTTTCTTATTAACCTGTAAATTAAATAAAGTCCCAGGATTGTGATAAGACTTTTGTAGCAGCACATAGTATGCTGTCATACAGCCTCAAATATGTATAATTTACTGCTTTGAGAATTACAGTTTGCATATCTATTACTGCAGATAAGTGTTCTAAATAAGCAATGTTTTTTTAAGCACCTTGTCTTCAAGGACTATAATGATTCAGAAGGAAATGCTTGAACTGTTGTTCTGTATCAAGTTAACTTCTGTGGTTTGAAAAGTAAATAGAATTCATACCAAGTAGTTATTTTTTTAATGTCTTCGTTTTTAAAATGATATCACATACCCCAGATTCCAAAACTCCTTCCTGGGGCCCATTTATCTGTGAAAAATAAGTAGCGTCACTATGTGTTCAAAGGCATTCTGGGACTAATGATGACACTACAGATAGATTTTCTGCCATGCTATGTGATAACTTTCCAACTATTTAAATTATAAGGTTCTTAAAGATCAGAAGAAACAGAAAAGTTTGGGGGAAACAAAAAAAATGTTAGAGAACAATAGAGCTCAGAAAAAAATTGCTTTAAAACATCGCCCTAAAACCACTGCTGGACAAAAGATCTGACACATTTATTTTTTAAATTTATTTGATTTTATTCATCTATGCACACACTTCATTAAAAGTAAGCACAGCATAACAACAGTACTTTTTTTTCTGGGTAGACAAGCATAAAAATACCAAAACATATAGAGAAAAATTTCAAGGACTTGGAAGAGAGAATAAATAGGAAGTAGAAGAGTGGTTCTCTCCCACACCCAAATTCTGTTTTCTCAGTTAATTTTATTGGAGATAAAATTATCCAGATGAATATCAAGCTGCTATAGGTAGATGGAGCCAAAGGACCCAAAACTATTTCCAAGCTACATGCAGAAAATAATGTCTAAAAGCTTGGTACTAAGTGTCCTAAAAATAAAGACACAACAGCTAGGACAGATGTCCCTATGTCACAAGTGAATAGATATATGGAGTCACTAATTGCCTTAATTACCAACATGCTTGCTACGTGAATAATGTTACTAGTATAAAATAATTACTCTTGATTCTTTTCTTGCTTGTCTGTAGCCAAGGTAGTAAGCATTGATGGGTTGGTAAAATGCTAGAACAAGTTGCAGTTATTAGGAAGAAGGTACCAGTAGACATTGAAAAGATCACATCATTCGTTTTAGTAATCTCTTTATAAACACTTATTTTTTTAAAACACACTTTTCTTTGATAACTCTTATTTTAGTGCAGGGAAAAATAATTTCTGACCACATAACACTTTGGGTACAGTTTCAAGATCCCTTTCAAAAATTGACATACCTCAGATTACTTACATACCACCAAGATTTGTCAACTTCTAGTGGCCACATGGATAGATAGATTTTCTTCAGAGTGATCTGTCCCTAACTTGGTCCTTCAGCAGTTCCAATAATGCACACATCATCACTGTAAATGAGTTCCCAACAATACAGCCTTCTCTAGACAGCTACCATGTTTCCCCGAAAATAAGACACTGTATTATATTAATTTTTGCTCTCAAAGGAGCGCTGGGTCTTATTTTCGGGGGTTGTCCTACTTTGGGGAAAACACGGTAGATCGCCCACCCCCAAATAACACCTCCCCTGGGCAGCTCCTTACCTGATTGAGCAGGGTGCAGAGAAATGGGATGGGCTGACAACTGCAGCACTTATTTTCAGGAAAATGCCTTATATTCCTACAAGAGGCAAAAATGTAGGCAGGTCTTATTTTTGGAGGATGTCTTATTTTTGGGAAAACACGGTAGATCGTTGCATAATATATACAAACAAAAGAATTTGAGTATGAGCATTTGTGCCTTGAGTAAGAATTCTGGTTGATTTGTTTGATGAGCCATTTGTTGATTTTCTTGACTGTCCATGGTATTCTCAGGAGTCTTCTCCAAAACCAAATTCATAAAAGTCAATACTATTCCTACCATGTCACTACAGAATCCATCTTTAGTTTGATGGTGCAACATTATGGCTTGCATGATTTTCAGTCTTTTAGGTCTAGGCACATCACAGCATTTGAATATTTGTTCCAAGTCTTTCATTGGTACTCTACCAAGTGCTAGTCCACAGTGCATTATATGTCTGTTTGTTCCTAAAAGGCAAATGCTTTCCCATCACTTCAAAATCTTCATTGTTAGTTCTAAGGCTGCTGCTTCTGCCTGTTGTCATTAATTTGGTCTTCATTATAATTTTAGTTCCACTTTTTCACTTTGCTCCTTGACTTTTATTATAGACCTTGCAGATCCTTTACATTTTTAGCTATCAAGGTAGGGCTATCAGCACAATGTGATTATTGATGTTTCTTCTTTCCATTTTAAAATCATCCTCACTTGCTGGAAATATATACTCATTGGCATAGATTTCTGGTGTTGTTTGCCACAGCCGTCATAATGAGGCAACACAAAAGGATTCTGGGAGATACCATTGATTTAAAAAATGTAGTAGAATGATAAAATAATTTAATACTCAGGGAATAAGGCCGTTTGAGGCTTGCTGCCCGGGTCAATGTGCCTGAGGGACTAGGGGCATGGTAAAAGAACGAAGGGAGGCTTCAGATGTGAATTGTGGAGGCAGGAATGACCGGAGCGGAAAATCTAGCCCGAGGTGAGAAGTACATGGAGCTTTGGAAGCAGGAGGGGGGGTGCGTTCCCCCCCCCTCGGAAATGGACAGGGCGGAATGAAGATATTGAGAGAATAAGTAAATAGGGGGAAAAAATCACTAACTGGTGGGTCTCTGGAATGTGTAGTTTGCAAGAATTCTTTGGAGGAGTTTGGAGGCTGTTTCG
>JANHFO010000808.1:50305-71747 GCA_032468095.1 Pareas carinatus
TAATTGAAAATTCTACATACTGTAAGCTATAATTTTGTTTATTGTTGACCAATAAAAACTTTTTCTATAAAAAAAAAGATTGGGAATCCCTGAACTAGAGTATTTGTTTTCTACTTGGACTGTCTTCTGCTCAGAAGAGTAAATTTGTTCCAGTGAGCAGTTGGAAAGAACTAGTTGAAAAATCAGAATTCCACCTGAGATTGATAAGAAAATTAGAAGGTAAAATCACTTTACGTTGCACAAGTCCATTCATAGAATACGGATGAGTTGGTCAAGTCTATCTATAACCAAGAGAATGGATTATACAATAGATGGAAGGCAAATATCCTAAAATAAGAAAAAGGTGGGCTCAGGAAACTGTAGTCCAATCAGTTTGACCTGTATAACCAGGAACGCTTTAGAGGATATCATAAATTATATGTAACCTTGGAAGCAATACAGCAATTGTTCAAAATCAGCATTGATTTCTCAGGGAAAAGTCTTACTAGACCATTCTCATATATTTTTTTTATTTTGCTAAATTTCCAAGCAGATTGTAAGAATGCTATGAATATAATATATTTTGATTTCAGTAAAGCCCCTGAGAAATTAGCCCATCATGTTCTTATTAATATGCTAGTCTGGTTGACACATCTCTTATGTGAAAATCTTACGCAGAGCATCCTCATGTATTTTCATCAAACTGGAGGTGATATCAAATAGAGTCCCACAGGGTTGGGTTGTGAGCCCAGATCTCATCAACATTTTCATTAATGACTTGGATAAAAAGTGGAGGAAATGCTTATAAAATTTGCAGATTACATAATATAGGATAGAATTGCTAATAGTCTAGAAGACGGGAGCAAAATTCAAAATTATTTCAAGCAGAGAAATGGGCTAAAAATAACTGGCAATTTAATAATACTTTAAGAGGTAAATTGAATAAAGAACTTTTGCTTAGAACAAATAGAACAGGTTTTTTTAATAAAAAAATCAAATATAGGAAGAGGATCACATAGAAGATAAAACAATATCATCTTAGTGTACAAGACATTGACTTATACTCTTAAGTTATAGGAAAGCAAATTCTGATGGAATAATAGAAAAACCTTCCTAACAGTAAGAGAACTTTGACAGTGGAACCAATTACTGATGATGTTGGTGAGCTCTCTTTTGCCATAAGTATTCATCATTTGTCAAGGTTGCTTTAATTGGTCTTTTTGCAGTAAACATTAGGATTCAACAATTCTGTGAAACATTGCATAGCATAACAACACTTTCCAAATCTGGCACATCTGGTTAGTATAGTTTCGCATCTTTAGGACACAAACTCTGAAAGATGTGTCAACAAAGTCTTTGTCGTAGAGCTAATATCAGTTTGCAGGGAATGCATATGCTTGTAGGATGGAAGCCTGGAGATCTCAGACTTTTCCCAACAATAATAGGCAAGGTCTTCACACCTCAGTTCTACTTTTTGAATTGGGGTTAAATTTCTAATGCTACTGCCTATCTTCTGGATTCAATTCCCCTAGCTATAATGTGAAAGAGAGTCCTGTCTGTGGAGATTCTCAGTCGTCCAAATCATAGTTGTCTCAAAAGTGCTTTTTTTCTTCAAAATGCAGCTGGATTGTTTTTTTCTTAAGGAAGAAGAAGAAAATATTTCACTTCTCATGAGAAGCAAAATGTTTTCTTCTTCTCCTGCAAGAAAAAAAACAACAGTCCAGTTGCCTTTTGAAGAAAAAAGCACCCTTGAGAGTCCTGGTTTTCACTCCCTGTAGCGAGAAAGAAAGATGACCTCAAGAGTGATATAGAGGAGCTGTTGCCAAAGCAAAATGTAAAAAAGCATTTTTCAACTCCCAAACACCCAGGTAACCCTTGAAAGTGGCTCAGATAGAAATCTCTCTAATTTACTGATTTGTAAAGAATAAGGAGACACAACACAATCAGACTTGCAAGATTCTGTTATTATAGCCTATTTCAATAACAAGTAGTTTTAGCCTCCTTTTGGAGCTGATTTCCTAATCTGCTCAACCTAGTGGGGCTGATATATCTTGTGCTGCTTTCTAGTGACTCAAAAGTCAAATTGAAAAAAAGAAAAATAGACAATGAAAACTTTTGTTCTATTCTTGGATAGGAAGGAGATTGTACTGGATCCAACACCTTTTATTTAATAGGCTTTAAAATATGACAGCCTACTGCTCTCTTACCTCAAGTTTCTATAAAACAGGGTAACCTGTCCTTTGATTTTAAAGAGAAAGCAAGCAATCCAAAATATTCAGGGGAAAAAACATGTTGAACAGGGAACTTGTTTTAGATGCTTTAAGACTTCAACTATTAGAATTCCACAGCCAAAATGAGTGCCTGAGGAACTTTGGGAGTTGAAGTCCACAGTTTTTAAAGTTGCCAGTTTTGGACACTCTTGATCTAAAATGCCCTTATCTCTGAAATCAACACAGTTGAAGTATTAAACTTGCATGTTCTGTGTTAGCTGTTACTTTCAGTACCAGCCTACTGGATAGCTCCTTACCAAACAAAATCATTGAAAGTCTTATTGATGTCATGAAATCCAAATTTTGAAGAACCAATGAAAAAGTCAAATCTCAAACTTACCTCTATGATTTCAGAACCAATAGGAATATCTAAATAATCCTGAATTATTAAAATCAGCTCTATTGTCTAGGGAGACAACTAAGAGGGCTTAATTTAAGCCCCTGAGGAACTCAACAAAGATGAGGACTTCAACTCACATTTTGCTTTCTCACCAGGTGCCTTAACCACTAGACCAAACTGGATTTCTATCTTTAATTCATCCAAATATTATCATAAAATTTGATTTCTTTTGTTTTTTTCTTTGTCCTATTGCACAGAGTTCTTCAAAACTTTAACAAGCCTTTTTCTGGTGGGTGGGGGTAAAGCCAATAAGGAAAAATTATCCAGGTCATTCTCTTGGTTTGTCACTTGTATTTCTTCTTTAAATTTTAAAACTTTGCCCAGGCTCTTTTATACATCCTACAATAAAATTTGTTCTGCATCTCTCATTTTTTAAAAAATACCTTTTGAACTATTCATAAAGTTAGATTTCATTACTAACATTGTTGATATTGTGGCTACTGATTCCATTCTTCATAAATCACATGCAGTATTTTTATTCTTATAATATTTTGTTTCATTGTATAGGTTCTACATCTTACTCTGCCTAAAATCTTTGGAACCCTCTAGCGTCCGGTTGTTGAAATCATAAAATTGCTTATCTTTGTTATGTCTTTCAAAAACCAAAATAAGGAAATGTTTCCCATGGGAAGTTATTTGTTCCTTTTAATTAATTCCAAAATTTTATTATACATTTTCAATATTCCACATTTATTTGCACCCTTAATGTGTTTGTAACTTTCTAAGAACAAAATGTTATTTAACGGTTTGCCACATATTTGAAATTCTTTAAACTCTTAAGGTTATAATTAAATTTTTATTTTTTTTCAGGATTGAAGGTAAACTTACCTAGCATTTTCAAAGGTCTCCAATAGCTTAAAAGTAGTTAATGACAATTTCCAAAAGTGATCAAAAGGTGAGATTAGTGAACTTAGTGTCTTTTAAAAGGTGCCAACCAAAGTTATAAGCAAAATGGCTGTTCCCATTGCCACCCAGTACTCATACATGTGGTGTCCTGTGGTTTCCTCACAGGGAGCAGTCATCCATGTTGGCAATCTTTATTCTTTACTTATCTAGAAAGATTCCTTAGTCTTAGGAACACTAAATTTGCTACCCTGTTTCCCCGAAAATAAGACATCCTCCTAAAATAAGACCTACTTATAGTTTTGCCTCTCACTGAACTATAAGGCATCAGCCGAAAATAAGACCTCCTTGATAATAAGGCCTCGGACTTCCAGTTCTGGGCGGCCTCGGTGGAAAAATAAGACATCCCCTGAAAATAAGACCTGGTGCATCTTTGGGTGCAAAAATTAATATAAGACAGTGTCTTATTTTCATGGAAACACGGTACATTACTTTCTACCCACTAGTTCTTTGATCTTTGTTATAGTTCTGGGATCTACTTTAGCAGATATTTCTTAAGTCTATATTCCTCCCCGAGAAACCCTCCTGTCAACCACCTTCCATGAAGCCTTCATAGGCTTCATGTGGATGCTCCGTACCTCTCATGGTATATGGGGAGCGTAATGTATTGGTGGCAGATGTTGCAAAACCGCTGATTCACAGTTGACGTTTGGGCTTGTTGCAAGCTCCAGACTTGCTGGCCCCGGGAACGTTAGCATGGGAAATTTGGGTGCTCCCATTGGCTGCTGCCTAGCGACTGTTATGTATATATACAAATTGCGCAGCAGACCGAGCTGTTTTTGTTCACTTTGAGTTCTCACTTACTCATGTAAATAAACATGTTACTGTTTTTACCAACAAGCCTTTACCAACAAACCTTAGTACTTATCAGTGAGCACCTATCAATAAAGAGAGAAGATGAAAGAACCATAGTTTCACCCATAATAATATATGGCATTTATTCTTGGCAAGCATATATTTGAAAGGAGCTTCCCCAACGAATGTGCTGTTGACACATTCAGGCAATTCCTGGGCAACATCCTATAGCCGGCTAATCAATCCAGAAGCATCTGAAGCAAAGCAAGGTGCTCATTCCAACCTATACATATATTTAAACAGATATTTTGGTTGTAACATGACAAGGCCAAAAAAAATATTTCTATTTATTTATTTGGTTATTGGTTCGTTGGCTTGCTTGCTTGCTTAATTAATTTGTCTAATTTCTATCTCCCAAAATAGTGACTCGTAAACAAAAGCTACAAATTTAATTAACAAAAAACATTTAAAACTATATTTAAAAGGTAAGACAAGAAGTAGTAGATAAAAGGGGTGTTAATAATAATAGCAGAGTCCCCACTTCTTGTCCACCAGTTCCTTGGATTCCCAAACCAGCTGGCATAAACAATTCCTAAGGGACCCTGAGAAGCTCAGTAGTGATAAAACCAGCCTCACCTTAGGATGGGAAGAATATTTCACAATGTGATTACCACTCATCAAGCTTGTGCTGTTAGTCCAGGAGGACCCCAGATTACACATAGAATCTCTTTGGACCCATCCAGCATCAAAGATGGTATAGTCTTTGAAGTGGTTTGCGTGTCAGGAAGTAGGTGGAGACAGAATGTGCTTCAGTTCTTTAATAGGTCCAGTTAGAACTACATAGTAAAAAGCTGCTGGCTGGCTTCGCCCTTTATATCTTTGGATGGGGCAAGTGAGCCACTCAGTGACAAAGGCTTTCCCTCCTTCATCATAGACAGGGAGAAGTGCGGACTGAAGTGGAAACCTTCTGTTTCACTCCATAACAGTCCTAGAGTCAGAGGTCCCCAAAATTTTAAGAATTTTGGTCCAGGTTCCATAAATATAAGGAGAAAGAATCATTCAAATATCTGTACACTCATTCTTGACTGAAAATGAACAGCTTAAAACTTGCTACAAACAAGAGAGGAACAATAGCAATCCATAGTTATAAGAGCTTGTAGATGGAATAAAACTGACTTAGCTGTAACTTTGGATTTAAGTAAAATATGAGGTGGCCAATGTTTATATGTTAAACATGAACAGGCATTTTGAAAAGATACTTTTACCAGTTTTCAGGAAAGAAATTTAACTTTTTATCAATCCACTGATTGCTTCTTGAAAGTGTGTTCAATGTTTTAAATCATGTTGTTGTCAGTTTAAAAATGAGATATAAGTTCTGAATCTCAGCAGTTGACCTGGGTGTTCTCTAAGGATAAGTTAACCAGATATAGGTTTTTGCCTGGCAGGCTACCAGTGACTACTCCAGAACAGAAAATATTTAAAATTCATCTTAGAAGAAAAAAATAGCAAGCTGCTTCTGTTAACACTGCTAAGGAACGCTTATAGTTTACTCATGTCACCAACAGGAACTTTTAAAAATATAAAATATAAAGAATGATGTGTTTGTAGAGGATAATGGCATGAAAAATGATACAGTAAAAAACAAAATGAAATAAAACTATTTCTTTGCTTGACTCTTCACGTAAATGTTGATATAATCAGAACCCAAAGCCATTGAATAATGGAAGGTAAAACTATACATTAATCTCTGTCAGTATCACTGCAAATTAAATAATGAATAAAACAGTTATAGAACTAACTTATGTTACATTTATATAAAAATTTAGCACCATTACACTGAATTTTAACATTTTAGCACATTTTAAATTATTGTTTGTGAATCCATTTATCCATAGAATGTTATGGTAAACAGTTACCTTTATTTTTAATACAGCTAGATCCATCTTAATTTTATTGCAACTTTTTACAACATTTACCTCCTTGAAAGGGCATTGAAAGAATATCTGAAGGACAGTGAAGAAAATGTCTTGAAGCATGAAGGCTTACTGAGTACTGAAGAGACCAAACTGGCCTACAAGAAAGACCAAGTGAAGAACAGAAAATAGACATAGCAGGGTTTCTCAATCTTAACAACTTTAAGGTATTCTGGAAGTTGAAGTCCACCCACCTTAAAGTTGTCAAGATTGGGAAACCCTGAGGTATAGCAAGGCAAATCATTACATGTCCACTAAATAAAAAACCTAGCAGACAAAGTAGATAACAGCGGAGACAGGGATGACTTCGGATCCAGCAATTCGCAACAGAGGAGCTTGATTCGACTCCAAGCCTAGCTCTTGCCGTCAGGGCCTGAAGATCTGAGGGACAGTTTGAGTTTAAGTTTTGAGTTTATTTGAATTTATACCCCGCCCTTCTCCCGCAGGACTCAGGACGTCTACCAGGCCTAATAAAAAAACATACAATACATAGCACAAAAAACACAATAGAAACAACCTTAAAAATATTACATTAAAATATTACATTACATGGGGCAGAAGAGAAGGCGAAAAGGATCACACCCATAACAATGGCAACAGAAGACACAGCCACCTTCTCCTCCAATCCTTGACTCCACCATCTCCTTGGTCTCCTCCTGGAGCCGGTCTGTCCTGCCTGGGTGGTGAACCCTGGCGCTTTGACCATCTGACCTTTTCCTGGGACTTTTCATCTGGAGCAACATGGACCACCAGCCATATCCCACCTACCCGCCCATTAACATCAGGGACCTATCTTGATGACAGATCTGAGGACCAAGAGAGATGGCACACAGTCAATTCCCCTGTCCTCTAATTCCCCTCCCTCTATTCCCTTCCCCCCTCTACAACCCATACTGTTTTTGATTGTAAAGTTTAATTTTAGATCAATTTAAGTTTCTTGATTTCCCATACTTTATGTTAATTGTACACTGCCCTGAGTCCTTCGGGAGAAGGGCGGTATATAAATCTAATTAATAAAATAAATAAAATAAATAAACAAGACCTGGCAATGACTAAGAGCAGGGTCAGAGAGTCTGAGTTTGGCTGCACAAAAACAAAACAAATGTATACAAAGACAAAACTGAGAAATTAGCAACAGGCATTGAATGCTTCAGCAAAGAAGCTGAAGGAACAGAGGAATATCTAGTTAGCTGCTACAAGAAGACTACACAAGTTGACTAAAAGCAATGGCATGACCAACATAGCAACAGTGGTGCATTTCAATAACTGCAAGAAATTCCACTTGCTTGTAAGAAAATATGGTGAGACCACAAAACAGAAAATGAAGATGCTAACATCCTCTGAAACATTAGAATTCAATCAGACAAGCACCTGTCACATCACACCCCAAACATCAACTCTTATAAAAGTCTGGATGGTAGACAGGCAAATACCTGGAAGCACAGTAGAATGTAAGAGAAAGAACTGGAGAAAATCACAAAGTACAAAGACTTACAAATAGAAATAGAATGACTGATAATACCAATAGTGATAAGTGCTTTAAGTATAATCCCAATAGATTTGGAGCATCCCTTGAACATCATCAACATTGACAAAGTCACCATCAGTCATTTGCAAAAGGCAGTTTTAAATGGAATAGCTTACATTTCAAAGAACAGCATCTGCCTGTCATTGGAAAACACTTAATAAGTGAATCAAAATACCAAATAAGTGGATCAAAATACCGGGCTAAACATTTGGCTGGCTATGCAATCAACCACATTATACTGAAAGATCTGTACTCACACTGTATCTTTTAAATTTTCTATATTTGTGAGGATAGTATTTTACATGCGCCACTGCATAACTGAATGAGAGTCAGAAAAAAACCACCATGAGATTAATTTGTAACTTCTTCAACGGTAAATGTTACTATCAAAACTATGTCTGAAAAATTGACCTTCTGGAAGTATGGAGAAAACTTCCTGCATTCTTAAGTAATATTGACTGTTTGTGCAATTTTATGCATTTTGAATAAGTTTAGTTTACACTTCATTTACATTCATATAAGAAAGGAAAACAAAATGAAAAATAAATAAACAAGCAGTGCAGAACAATCCAGGCTCACCAGAAGCTATCATGCAATGTATTGTCTGACTAATCCATATAACACTGAATTGGTTGACATTCATTTCCTTGGTGTCTATTTTTTGATCTTCTTCCTTGCATTTACCCTTGACTTTTGTTTCTATATTTCAGTCTAAGACTTACACAAAACCCATTCTTTAATGACGATATTTTAGTGGATATGTGCTTTGCCATGCATGAAGTCTAATGCTAAATCCGCATTTTTAGTATAAAATCATACAAAAATAAATTTACTTATGATTTTAGGAAATTGTTGCAACAAGAGCATGGTTCAATATTTTTTGTTTCCTCAAGACTTGCCTCAATCTTCTGCTTCTTAAAGTGTTTCTCTATTATTACTGCTGTTATTTTCTACTTCGTTTATTTACGATTGAATACAGAAAACATAAATAATAATAAAATATAAGCATGGGTGATGAAAAAACAAAGCTTCACTATGAAACTGAGTAATATAAAATAACTTAAACGTCCTCCCAAAGCCAAATTCAAAATGCATGGTTCCTGATGGCAATTGCAATAGAAGAAAAATTAGCTATTTTGTTGAAATATTAGTGAAGCAATCCTCTAATAAAATGTCTGCTATCTCACTTTCAGGCCAACCTAAACACACAGTTATATAGTGAGCTATTATTACTCAGAGCACCAGCTATCATAGAAACAACAGTGCAGAATTATACTGAAATGGAGGCATAGACATTACTTTCTGAAGTGAATGCTAGGTCCTTCGCTACAGGACCATAGAAGGTGAAGGAGTCAATCACCAGCCATTTATGTGATCAAAAGGTATCTGTCCTTCTGGGCAAAGTTTATTTCCTTAAATATAGTTTTAGAAGTAGCAAAAAGCAAAAGCTAGCAACAGTATTTCTATTGGCCAATTCTTCCCTCACATCCATCCCCTTCCTTAAGAACATGCCTTCTTTCTTCCCTCTCTTGGATCCCTCTTTAGAGCTTACCAATCAACAAGTAGTGTGCTACACACTTTGGTGGTAAAGAACAGGAAGGTGATAAGATCATAAGCAAGACCAAAGCAAGATGTTTTGAGAACCAGCCAGAATGAAATAACAGAGCAATATTGTAAAAGCATATTCTTATAATAACTAAGCAATGCGCTGCCTCATCTCCTCATGAACTCTTCACGAACCCTATAAGAGGGTGAGACATCAAGCTCCTCTTTTGAAGACAGAGAACTTAATTTGGGCTCAGTAAAGGCATTTTCAAGGTTAGCATGATTAGAAAATAACCTATAAGGCTAATTAGAATAGAATAGAATAGAATAGGATAAAATAGAATAGAATAGAATTTATTTGTCAAGTGTGTCTGGACACACAAGGAATTTGTCTCTGGTGTACATGTTCTATTTTTACATACAGGCTATAATTGACAAATTGTGATTACAATCAAAAGACTATAATTGACAAACTGTGATTACAATCTTAAGATACATTCATAATCATAAAGTACATTCATAAGGTCGTAATTGGCAAACAGTGATTACAATCGTAAGGTACCTTCATAATCATAAAACTCATTCATCATGTCATGTACATATTAGGTGTTATTGACATACTGCGATCCTAATCATAATTATATTCATAGTCATAAAGTACATTCATTGTGTCATCACATTATAAAATACAATCATCATGTCACAATTCATGTCAAAACATTTGTGACAAAGCCTGTCACAAACACATTCATTGTGTCATTCTCTACAATTTTTTTTATAGGCTTGGGACTATGTTTGAACTGTCATAGGATACTAATAATCAACTATATTTGAAAAGTCAAAGAATAATCAATCTACAAGTTAAACTATATTTTAGGATGTAAACAACAAGTTGGTTGTCATACAAATAAGAGAATAGGTAATAGGTAATAAGAAATAGGAAATATGAGAAGGGTAATGATGATATATTTCTGCTAGATAATTTAACAGTGTTGTGGAAGTTAGTTGTTTAGAAGATTGATGGCATGGAGGAAGAAACCATCCTTGTGTCTAGTTGTTTAGGTTTGCAATGCCCTGTATCAGAGTTCAGAGGGAAGAAGTTGAAAAAGATTATGTCCAGGGTGTGAGAGGTCCATAATTATTTTCACAACTCTTTGTTTTACTACTCCGTCAAAGTTCTTGGCAATAATTGTTTTCTACGAAGAGAAATATCTATCAGTAAAGTTGACCTGAATGAAGGGTTCTCTCCATCCTCAAAAAAGACAGGTTTTATTTAGTATTTTAAATAGCATTTTATCATTTATTTTATTTTTTTTGTTTATTTGGTTTTCATGAAATGTAACCTTATTTTGGGGTTTCTCTCTCTCTCTCTTACTGTGTGTGTGCCTTGAATTAGCTTTTTTTTTAACCCATGAAGACTGCTTGGACAAGTCTACTTGGTAAGGGTTTTTACTTTGCTTTGTTTGAGAAGTGGTTTCTCTAGGCCTCCTTTCTAGAGTTGAGAGAAAGAGAGACGCAGCATCCTAATCCGGCAATAATCTAGATAAATTTGAATTTCAGTTTCATAAATTTTCAACTACGCATCTTTTTGGACCCCTGAGTGGTTTTCTCTGCCCTTGGAACAGCTTCCCTCCCAACTGCGAGAGACAAATATGAAACCAACTGTCTTAGCTTTTATTAAGATTCTGAAGACTTGGCTCTTCATCCCAGCTTTTGGACCAGGCAATGAGATAATTTTATTGACTTTTTGGGTGGTAGGACAAAGGGACATCACGAGTTTATGGTGTTCAAATTATTTCAATCTTGGTGTGCCAGGCATGGTAACTATTGTGAGCTGGCTGTGTAAACCATTTAAATAAATACATAAAATAAAATAAATTATTAAGGAGATCTGGGAATAGGAGCCTTTGCATTGTATTAATTCTATTCTGCATCTTAGGTGTCCCTTAAAAATAACTGCTCTTCAAAATGTAAGTTATTGTATATCGACTCCATTGTATTCCCAGTATTTTTCAATATATACATTAAATTGGAATTCGAATCCAGGTATCTATCAGGGTATTGATGAAATCTAAATTTATTTTGTTGCACTCTTCAAGTAATGATGTCAGCCTTCAAAAACATGCCTGCAGTCAATAATGGATAATATAAAGATTAATACCCTGAAAATAAACTGCAAGTCATATATGCCCACCATCAGCATCAAATATAGCTATACTTATTCTGTTGTGTGTGTGACAATAATAAATAACAGATCTGGTTTTAAATTGGATGTACTTTCCCGGCTTTTTAAATTTCTGGCCCTACAACTTATATATATATTAAATTGTTTTTAAAAATGGTTCATTACTGTATTGTATTTTCTGTGATTGTTGTTTTTTGGATGGCTGTGCACTGCCCTGGGTCCCTTCGAGGAGAAGGGCAGTATAAAAATATAAATAATAAAAATAAATAACGTTCAAATATCCAAATGTGCTTCCAAATCATTGCATTAAAAAGAAAAAGAAAGTAAATGTTGCTGTATCCAATCAAAAAGCAATTTGGTTCTAATTCGATTCCCATTATATACTTCACATCTTGACATATAGCCATTTTTAATACGCAATTCATATTTTGTCTTGAATTAGTATAAATTCACAGGATTCCTTTTTAAATATCAATTTGTCACAGGCTTCTTAACCTTCTGACACCCTTACACTGTGCTTGAGAATTAAGCCCATTAGTGTAATAACCATAATTAGTCATGATTATTTTAATTAGGACATTAGTTAAAAATCTTTCATTACACAGTTCTTGGTTGATCTAATGAATGAAATATTTTCGCCCACAAAATGGTACACTGGAAATGCCTTGTAACTATGTTGATTAGTATCCTCAGTGCTTTTTTTTGTCATAGAACGCACTGGAAAACAATTCCAGCCCCTTTTTTGCCTTAAATACAATAAATTAAATTTATGTTAAGAACTGAATATATAATTTTTTTAAATAAAAGAGTAACAAGATGTGAGAACTTCCAGTACTGTTTTTCTTATAAAAAAGCACTGAGTATTATTTTACATTTGACCTTTGCTTCTCCAACATTAGTATGAACAGATTATTAAGGTAAATTCCTAAATATATTTTGTATATTATTTATTTCCAAGTATGCAATAGACTGGCTTTAATGATCGTTTGGAGTCAGAACAGTGAAATTAAAATGGGTAACAGGTCTATTAGTTTCAGTCAAAAATCAGCGTGGGCTGTACATTGCTAGGAGCTGGTGACAAAACATTTCATTCCAGGCCTATAGTATTTCTCTGCCGCTCAAGGTGTCTTTTGGTATTTTTTTTAAAAAAACGAAGACAAAAACTAAATCAATTATTTGGGCCTGTCTTTTTTTTTCCAGCATTAAATTCATTTTAATCCATTTTCATTTTAGCTGCAAGCTGCATTAGAAAAATCTAAAAAGGATACTGTTCACATTCTAATTTACATTATATGTTGCAAATTGGATAAGTTCACATAAACATTCGCTATTTTTTTTTAAAAAATCTACTAATTAAATCAAGAAAGTGCACAGAATACGATTCTGTACGTCAGAAGATTACATAGAGAGATGAATTCGTAAGTGACATCATAGAAGAGCTGATACGTTTATGGGATAAAGTTGATGGGACAGGAACCAGCTGTTCTCAAGTGAGCTAGAAATATTATATGAGAATTAAACCTCAGACGCAAGGCAGAGAGAGCAGCAAATGAATTTTCATTGACTGAAAAGGCAGGAGAAGAAAAAGTCTTACGTTTAAGCTAAGTCTGAAGTGAGCCAACTAACCTAGCCGTGTTGTACATATGAGCAACTTTGGAAGAAAAGTTAAGTGCGGGAGAATGGGGATTTGCTGTTGCATCTGGCAAAAATCCTGGCAATTTGAAACAGATTTGCAGAGTATTAATTTTATCAGATAAGTGTTCTGAACGTTCCCTCTCCTTTTAAGTGTTACCTGTTTTGGATAATGCTTCAATTTTCATTTTATTTTTATTTTTATTAATTTTTTTGCGCTACTCCCAGCAATTATCAGCTAAGCCCATTGGCTACTTTGCAGAAACCTTCCTTCACATAGTCTTTATGCTGTTTGGGAGGTGGATAATTTTACATGTGATGTAATGCAATGGTGTATCACTGGACTCACTAAACAACAATCACACCATCACCAAAACATGAGGAAAAGCAGAAAGTAGAAAATTCAGTGAAATAAATAAAGAAACGTAATTTAGGTTGCAAACTAGCAGCTTTCACTTTATGAGGAACGTGCGACCATTGTTCAATTACAGCATTAGTAATGCTATAAATGTATAGTAAAAGTAACTCCAAGAGAAATTATCAAACAAAAGCTCAGTATGTATGGATTTTTAAAAGCTTTTTCTTTTATCTGCATATATCTAAAGTTTAAGGCTTTAACTTTGTTTATAGAAAGGTAGGCGATTAGAGAACGGGGGAATTGTCCAATGGGAGGATAGGGAAGGCTGATGTCTTGAGAATCTTATAAGGTATCGCCAAAGTATTTCAGTCCCAACAAAATCTTCTTAAGCTATCTCGAATTCAGGATAGGAACACTTTAAATATGAAATGCTTATGTGCCTGGTGACTAAATTAAGAAAAACATAGTGATTTAATATTGCTAATTTCTTTTGTATTCATTGCAAGCAAAGGAAATCTTTCTTCTATCCTATGTAGGGGATCTCTGGAGTTTCCAAAAAGAATACCCATAATATGTTGATTCAAAAATTATGAAAAGGATTGATGAGAAGAAGAGAATAACAAGTATAGAATGGCAAGAAAATGAAGGACGATCGGATAGAGAAATAGCCTTTGGTCAGCTGCAGATCTTCACTGTCTTTGCAACTGGCATGAAATAGGGAAGGGTGGATTCTGAGTAGGGGAGTGTGCTGGAGGTACCAGTGACTGAAATGTGTACTGGGGGGTCAGGGATGGAATTCAGGGTTATACGGTATGTTTTTTTTAACTTGGTGAAAGTTTTTGAAACCCAGTGTGGAGATCTTATTGCAGCTGCTTCAGAAGCAGCGTCAAAGTGCTTCTGGCTGAAAAGGATTAGCTGGTGATATCACCGTTGCCCAGAAGACAGTCAACTGGAGGCTCCATTTATGTCCCCAGTAGGAGCTGAAGCAAGGAATGAAAGCTCATCCCACTTCACTACAGCACTTGGGTCTCAAATGTGGGCTTGCTAACTTCCAATCCAGCATCCTGACCACATAAATCACCTGTCAAATCTCTCCTTGATCCAGGCTGCACTTTGAATCTGCCATTGCTATAAAGGGACGGGGGTGGGGTTAGAAGTACAACTACATTACTATGGCAATGAACTATGTTTGGCCTTATTTACATTCTTTTTTTCTATAGCCTTGAGAGCCTAGCTAGTTTTGTTTCTGTCTAGTTAGTTTTGTTTCTTCCTACCAGGCTTATCTGTATCATGTGGCGTAGTCTGTTCAAATAGGAAAAAAATGTTTAAAAAGTAGATAAATTCTGGATATTTGACACCACCATGTTCCCAATCTTCTAATCTCCACTATGGAGCTTAATGCAAGGAAATTTTCCTTTTCGTTTGTACATTCCCCTACAACCCCTTCCTGTGTACTTTGTAAGCTATAAAGCAGTCTTCGTCACATTTAAACAAATCATGGTTAACCATTAGAGGACAGTGTGCAGTTGCTCAAAAATGATTGAAAAAATAACATCCCTAATAATTTTCACTGAAGAGACACAAGAGAGAAGAGCTTATGAAATTCCTACAAAATGCTTTAATTTATAATCAGTACCAACTCAAATTTGCATACTTTCATTTGAAGGCCCTTCAGTAAATTTCAATTGATCCTATTTATGGAATAAATGATAAGAGTTATGTAGCTTGGTTTCCTCTGCCATTCGCAAGCTGCACTACACCTATCCAGCCCAACTATATAAAATAAATGATAGAATGAAGGTGTATATTCTGTTAAGCAAAGCAGCAATTTATCATCCACTCTTTTCCTAGTTTCTGCCTGTTCCTTTATTTTATATTTGATTTAACCTTTCAGATAAATATTATCTCCCAAAGTGATTCACATCAATAAAAAAAATGGGACACATGTCCTGATCTCAAGTTTATAGCCATGTCCTCATGATCCTAGATAGGAGAATATCTGTGTATTCTATACACATGGGTGAGCCTATCAATCATGTTTCCCATGAAAATTGAAAAGGAGAAGGATGAGACTTTTGCTATTCTAGAATTTTACTCCTGTGATTTATGTTAATGGATTACCATGCAGCTCATACCAGGTTACTTTCTTCCAAAACATATAGCACGGTTCTTAGTAATATTTTAATTCTATGCTGTTTTAGCCTTTTAATACTTTTTACTTCTTTTTTATCCTGTAAGCCATCTAGGCAGCATCAAAATAATGTATAGAATGACACACACACACACACACACACACACACACACACACACACACACACGTATGTATATATATATATCTACAATTTGTATGTGTGTATGTATAAATTTTATGCTGTTTGGGTGGCATAAAGGTCTTTTAGTCCAACTCATTCAAAGCACTTGTGTAGCACATATCCTTTGCTCATTATACTTCAGGGTGTTGAATGAATTGAACTTAATATCAAGTGTACTTTTTATATAATGCATATCTAATTCAGTAATGGTGACAACTGCAGTATATCTTATACCTGAGCATTATTTTTAGTTAAATCTGTTAGTTAAGCTGCCATGATGTAAAATGAACCAAATAAAATCAAGCCAACTAGTTTTGCTGGTAGTATCTTCAGTTTAATGCAAACAGGAAAATTATGAAGTTCTGACTCACTTACTACATTTTCAGTAATTCAACTTTGTTCCCTGGATCCGTCCCGTCTCCAATCTTCCCTTTTTGGCAAAGAGTGTGGTGGCATATCAGCTTCCCTGACACACTGTCTATTTGGACCCACGCCAGTATGAATTCAGACATGGTTACAGCACTGAAATGGCATTGGTTGCATTGGTGGATGATCTCTGGATGGCCCGGGATAGGGGATGTTCCTCTATCCTGGTCCGGTTAGACTTCTCGGTGGCTTTTTATACCATCGACCATGGTATCATGCTGCGCTGGTTGGAGAGGTTGGGAGTGGGAGGCATTGTTCTGCAGTGGTTCTCCTCCTACCTCTCCAACCGGACACAGACGGTGTTGGCAGGAGGGCAGAGGTCGACCCCGAGACACCTGGTATGTGGGGTGCCAAAGGGGTCGGTTCTCTCACCCATTCTGTTCAACATCTACATGAAGCCGCTGGGTGAGATCATTCGTGGTTTTGGGGTGGAGTGTCATAAGTACGCTGATGATACTCAACTGTATATCTCCACCCCAGGCCACTCCAACCTGCTGTGGAGATAATGGCCCAGTGTCTTGAAGCCGTGCAGGTCTGAATGGGAAGGAACAGGCTCAGGCTCAACCCTTCCAAGACCGAGTGGCTGTGGATGCCGGTGTCCCGATATAGCCAGCTGTCACCAACACTGGCTATCGGGGGCGATACACTGGCCCCTGCGGGAAGGGCTCACAACTTGGGTGTCCTCCTGGATTCACGGCTATCTTTAGAAGACCATATGATGGCCATGGCCAGGGGAGCCTTCTGTCAAGTTTGCTTGATACGTCAGTTGCGACCCTTTCTTGATCGAGACTCCCTATGCATGGTCTTTCATGCCCTGGTCACTTCTCGCCTGGATTATTGCAATGCACATGGGGTTCCCTTTGAACCATACCCAAAGGCTGCAGATGGTCCTGAATGCGGCCGTACGGGGAATTGTAAGGGCGTGTGGCCGTGTCCATGTGACCCCCTCCTGCATGTGCTGCACTGGCTGCCTGTGGTCTCGGGTGCACTTCAAGGTTTTGGTTATGACCTTTAAAGCGCTCCATGGCATGGGACCAGAATATCTGCAGAAACGCCTGCTACCAGCTAATATCTCCCACAAGCCTGTACATTCCCATAGAGAGGGCCTTATCATGGTGCCGTCAGCCAAACAATGCCAGCTGGCGACCTCCAGGGGGAGAGCCTTCTCTGTGGCAGCTCTGGCCCTTTGGAATAAACTTCCCCCGGAAATACGGACTATCCCAGATTTCCGGGCCTTCCTTCCGGCCCTAAAGACATTATTATTCACCCAAGCCAGGTTGTCCTAAACCCTCTTTTATTCTTAATTTGGTTTTAAACTTCTTAATTGGAAATTTTAACTTTTAGACAACCGAGGCATTTAATATTTTTAATTAGGTTTTTAGTATTGTTGTCGATGTTTATGTTTTTTACTATGGCTGTACACCGCCCTGAGTCCTCCGGGAGAAGAGCAGTATAAAAAGCAAAATAATAAATAATAAATAAATAAATAGGGGAGTTTGTGATGAGGAAAGGGAGAGAAAGAATGAAAATATGTAAGGAGGAGAAAAATTAGAAGAGAATGAAAAAGAGAAGGACGTAAGGGAATCATAAGAGACAAAGAAATAAAGAATGAAACTATTTGGCTCCTGGATATAAGTAAAAAAAAAAAGTGTAAAATATGCAATTAGGAGACTCTTCCCTCGCCAGGCCTCTTTCGGAGTGACTGAGTATATGTCATAATACATTTTGTTTAAATGTTAAAATGCCCTCCGTGGTCTTGTTATAATTTAATTTTTGGAATCCTTTCATTACTGTATGTATCTAACTGATGATATAAGATTACAAGAGTTTAAATTATTGGTCTCACACTCCTATTGAAGAAACTCTTGGTGTCTTGATATGGAAAAAAAATAATTAATAATATTTTTTTTAAAAAAAGAGTCTTCACCTTCTCACAACCTTACCTTGAAAAACCACTTTCCTGAATTCAGCTTCGCCAAGGTACCCCAGGAGAAGTAAGCAGGGTCTTCGCCCCTCAAATGAGGAAAGACGGTGTCAATGTTGGTGGTCCTTGCCAAGGAGTGGTCGTGCATAAGGAAGGGGATGCCGTCAAAGCTGTGGCAAAAGAGCAGAATAACAGGACAGAACAACAGAGTAGCAGGAAGGGACCTTGGCGGTCTTCTAGTCCAACCCCCTGCTCAGCATCAGGCGGAATTGGTCCTCCGCAGGTTTGCACCACGTCTATCCAGAAGGTCGAAAATCAAGGGGGCCACAACACATTTTATTTACAGGTAGTCCTCGAGTGGCGACCACAGGGAGCCCAGAATTTACATCGCTAAGTGAGACATTGGTTGAATGAGTCTTCCCCTGCTTGAGGGCCTTTCCTGCCACATGTGTTAAGTGAATCCACCGCAGGGGGCGAATTAGTGAACAGGGCTGTGAAGTGAATCTGACTTCACCCCCTTTGACTTTGCTTGTTGGAAGGTCGCAAAAAAGGGAATCACACGACTCCAGGTCACTGTGACCGTCATGACAGAGCAACAAAATGCTCTTACCTAATGGTGACATCAGTCTCCAAACCGATAGCGCCATGATCGATGGTTTTAGCAAACGACATCTTGGTATTCTCGGGAGCCAGCTAGGATAAAAACAAAGCCGTCTTAAATTATCCTGTTTGAAATGCTTTGTTTTATTAATTACATTGTATGACACCCAGAAGCCCCCTTTCTCTGAGGAAACCTGACGGTTTAAGAACTGTGAAAAGTAAATAAATAAAGCATGAGTTTCTTGGTTTGGCGACGGCTCCCATCCCCAATTCAGTGACGGTCCAACGTTCTTCTTTTGAGGTGCGACTCTGCCTTGTCTCCTAACTCATCTTACAGGGGTCTCCAACTTTGGGCACTTGAAGACTTGTGGACTTCAACTCCCAGAATTCCTCAGCCAGCCAAGGAATTTTGGGAGTTGAAGTCCACAAGTCTTCGAGTGGTCAAGTTTGGAGAGTCCTGCCCAGTCATGTTCTTCACTCAGACATGGACCATCTCATACAGATGGGGCCAACCCGTCCAAGGGCTTGGTCAATATGGGAATTCTAGTTTCCGCCAATCCTCAGGGAACCTAAGTGGAGAAAGTGGCTTTGATAGAGACCCTCTTTTGGCTGCGGAAGTTACTTCTTGTTCCAACCTACCATGGGCGCTCCTCTGTGGCCAATCAGGGCTGGCTTGGGACCCAGAGTCTCCTTCTCCCGGATGCAGGGGGAGTACATGCCCAGGGGAACCAAGAGCAGGTACAGAAGGACCACCAGGTAAGGCGTAAGAATCAACACCTGTAGGACTGAAGAAGAGGGGAGGGATCGAGTTGGTGGGCCAGACCGTTTGATGGCAGCAGTAGCAAAATCCGAGGAGATATATTCGTAAATGGGACCTCTCTACACATGCCCAGGGAAAGGGTTGGTGAGATAAGGGAAGGTGAGTATCAAAGCAGAGGTTTTGTCCGCAGGAGACAGCAGGAGGAGTTTGTCTTTAGCGAACCTGAGAGGAAGCGAGGAGGAGGAGGAGGAGGAATGGCCTATGAGAAAGACCTTGGGAGACTTGGAGAAGGGACCCTGGGGGCTCTTGGGGGCTCTTGGAGATTGGTTGTTTTCCAGCAGACGTTTCATGACCCAATTAGGGAACATCATCAGAGCCAGAAGGGAGTGGGGTTTATTATTATTTATTTATTTATTTTATTTATACTCCGCCCTTCTTCCGAAGGACTCAGGGCGGCTTACAGGCATGTAAAAACACAAAATCACATGAAACCTTAAAATATACATAAAATTATTAAATAAAGCCTGATTTAAAAGCGGAGCAATAAAATGATTTCCAATAAATAATTAAAATAATCTCATTAAAATTTAATACAGAAAGGCAAGGGCACGGCTATCCCAAGCCGGCCTGTTGGAAAAGGTAGGTCTTTAGAACGCGGTGAAAGGTCCGAAGGTCCGAGATGGTACGTATTGCAGGGGGTAGATCGTTCCAGAGGGTGGGCGCTGCCACAGAGAAGGCTCTCCCCCTGGGGGTCGCCAGCCGACATTGTTTGACCGGCGGCACCCTGAGGAGGCCCACTCTGTGGGAGCGTGTGGGTCGGTGGGAGGTATCGGTTGGCAGAATGCGGTCCTGCAGATAACTGGGCCCTATGCCATGGAGCGCTTTAAAGATGGTCACTAGCACCTTGAAACGCACCCGAAAGACCACCGGCAGCCAGTGCAGCTCGCGCAGGAGAGGAGGTACGTGGGCATGCCCAAAAATCCCTCTCGTGGCCGCATTCTGGACTAGCTGGAGTCTTCGGATGCATTTCAAGGGGAGCCCCATGTAGAGAACATTGCATTGAGACTCTAGAAAGAGTGCAGAGAAGAGCAACAAAGATGATTAGGGGACTGGAAGCTAAAACATATATGAAGTACGGCTGCAAGAACTGGGCATGGCTAGTCAAGTGAAGAGAAGAACCAGGGGGGACAGGATAGCAACCTTCCAATATCTAAGGGGTTGTCACAAAGAAGAAGGAGTCAAGCTATCGTCCAAAGCACCAGCTTTCAAACCAGTCATTGGTGCCCCCTGTGCAACTACTGACTAGAAGGCAGGCTGAGCTATCTTCAAAGCTTTTAGTGACTGATCTGCACAAATCACAACACGATAGAATTTAAAAGATAATTTATACCAGCAGTAGGGGCATTGTGGAGACAGATTAAGCCATTACTCCCCCTCCAACTGCTTGAAAACAGGAGCTCTAAGGAGCAACTGTGTGTGTTGCTGTTATTGTGATAAATGTTGTTTCTGTACACATTGTTCAAGAAATGAACTGGGATTACGCTTTCCTCAATTGCATTTTAAACCATAGAGGAGTTGAACAATCAGTGGGGTTTTTTTTAAAAAAGGGGCCAAAGGAGATTAATGGGATTCATTCCTCATAAGAGGCAAAGCATTTATTAAGCCCTTAAAAAATTTAGATGGATGAAGGATGCATAACGTTGTGAAGGTATAATGACTGGTGAATGTGTCAAATGTTGACTTCTGGAAAAATCAAGATTCTATCTCTATCTCTATATCTCCATCTCCATCTCCATCTCCATCTCCATCTCCATCTCCATCTCCATCTCCATCTCCATCTCCATCTCCATCT
>JANHFO010000808.1:162037-172573 GCA_032468095.1 Pareas carinatus
CCTGAAACAAAATAACATTAATGGTAAGTGGAAAAAGTAGGGATTTAAGACCATATTAATGCTCACTTTTAAAAGTGGCATTAGTGTTTTTAACTGTTCTTCAAAGGGCCTCATGAGAAAATCTAGTACTTCAGATTGTGCAATAGTGAAATATTACTTTATGCTTGATTGAAAATATTTTTACCACTAAGTCTATTCTGATGCCCTCTCTCTATATTCTCTGACTCTGATTTTTACTCACTAGATTCACTTTCATCTGTGTTTATCTTAATGTTTGCATACTATACTAAACTTTCTGTCATGTGACTCTGATTTTGACTTCATCTATTTCATTAATAAAGCCACTGGCGTAAAAGGCTTCCAACAGCTTTAAAAGAGAAGGAACTGAAACTTTCCAATCATGGTTTCATTTTGGAAAAATAATCTTGACGTTGCAATTTAATTAGGGGTTCCTTTAAAGTGAAAAGACAATGCAAAGCAGATGGGTTCTTTTTGTAAATATGAATAGATATGGATTATTACTCCAAATTTTTGGTTTGATTGTTTAATGTGAATGTGGATTGATCTTTAGTGGCAGAGAGCATTTTATCTGTAGTGCAAATGAGACTCATCCTGGTAGGAAATTTTGTGAGTTTATCAATCTGGATTGGTACCAGGACAGAAAAAAACAGAAGTGACTAAGGGAATTTTTTTTTCATTTTTCTTCCTGAAATGCTGGAAGAGAATTAGACCACAGGGAATCAATCTCTTTACCTGTGTAATTTGACAGGTAAATAGCAGCCTCTCGTTCGATACTGCAAGCAAGTATTAGGCTGAGAGAGAATGCAACCCCACAGTGACCCCCCATCCTTTCATGAGATCAAAGCAGGGAAAATGTGTAAAAGATATATTTGTTTGTTTGTTTTGAATATACACTTCAAGTTAAGTGTAAAATAGAGAGTCAGTGTTCATTTTAAAAGCTTAGAATTATCTTTCAGAAATAAAAAAACGTTTTCATTAAACTAAGGCATGTTAATTAATTTAATTAGTGTATTAAATAAATATAATTCAGTAGAAAACATTGTTTCTAGTTTTGGGGAGATACAATAAAGCAGTTTAGGAAACAGAAGAGGTTTCATGACATAAAATGGGGAGGGTGTTCTACCCAAAGCATAGAGAATGTTGCCATTGTGTAAACTGGAGGGGCATATGAAAACCTTCAAATTACTATCCATACACAACATAAGCTGCACTGGCTATCTGTGGTTTTCCGGGTGCGTTTCAAGGTATTAGTGACTATCTTTAAAGCGCTCCATGGCATAGGGCCAGGGTATCTGCAGGAGCACCTGTTACCAAATAACATCTCCCACCGACCAGTATGCTCCCACAGAGAGGGCCTCAGCAGGGTGCCTTCAGCCAGACAATACCAGCTAGCGACCCCCAGGGTCAGAGCCTTCTCTGTGGCAGCCCCAACCTTGTGAAACGAACTCCCCCCGGAGATACGCACCATCTCTGATCTCCAGGTCTTTCGGCGCACCCTTAAGACTCATCTTTTTATCAAGGCCGGACTATTCTGATTCCCTATGTGTCCCCTCAGGGTGGGTGTTTTAAATTTAATATGGGTTTTATGGGAATTTGATATTTTAATTACAGCCTTAATCTAATTATTTTAATTAAGCTTTGAAAAATTGTCTATATATTTATGTATGTTTTAATGACTGTACACCGCCCTGAGTCTTTCGGGAGCAGGGTGGTATATAAATCTAATAAATAATAATAATAATTATGGCTACAAAACCATTAAAAAACACTTTTATGATATGAAACCACAATGGGTCTTTTTTTTAGAAGCATTGTACTAATAAGGTCTGCATTTTCCAACCAGATAATGACCTCTTTCACAAACATTATGCACTTACTTATTTTCTTATCAACTTGACCCTGATGATGAATCATATTTCATAAGAATACTGAACAGCATTGTTTTACAAAGATCAAATATAATCTTTAGAAACACATTCCACTTTTTTGGAAAGAAGATAAGATAAGATAAGATAATTTTATTTATACCCCACCCTTCTCCTGAAGGACTCAGGGCGGGTCATAGGCAACATAAAAGCACAGTACAACATTAAAAAAGGAGGAACAATAAAATGATTTCCATCTGATAGTAAAATTAATAAAATATATTAAAACCAAGCTAACCCAGCTTAACGCAGGAGGACCAGGGCGCGGCTATGACAAGCCAGCCTGCTGGAACAAGTGGGGCTTCAGGGCGCGGCGGAAGGTCCGAAGGTCAGAGATCGTTCGTATAGCAGAGGGGAGATCATTCCGGAGGGTGGGAGCCGCCACAGAGAAGGCTCTCCCCCTGGGGGTCACCAGCCGATATTGTTTGACCTGTGGCACCCTGAGGAGGCCAACTCTGTGGGAGCATACGGGTCGGCGGGAGATATCGGTTGGTAGAATGCGGTCCTGCAAGTAACTGGGCCCTATGAAGTTCTGCTGCTCCTTGGAAATTGCTCAATTTCCAGTTTGGTGAAGGACAATCTTCAAAGTTTGATCATATTTTAAAGCAAGCTTTCCCAGTTAGTCTTATTAAAGCAGGCTAAATCAATCCAATACTGTTGCAGGAATATTTGCATGACAAAGATTAGGCTGGAAGTAGGACAGAGGATTATAACTAAGAGTAAAGATTTCCTAGAAAGTGATTCTGCAGGTTTTCTTTTAAACTGGAGACTAGTCAAGAAGAGAAGGAAATAGAGAGTGATGTCAAAATCTGGAAAAGAAATAGAGGTCAAAAGAAAAGGTTAATAGAGGAAAGGGACAGAAAGAGGTGTCAGTGTTAAAGCCATTGGAAAAAAGAAAGTGTGGGTTGGAAATATTATTCTCCAAAGAACAGGGGAATTGATTGCATTTCAAGGAAGGCATTCATTAGCTTAATTAGCACTAGTTGAATACCCAAGACAAACAATCATTGCAAAAATGCTTTAAACTAGGTTTTGAAAAGCCAGTCCCAGCAGTTATGCATTGTGCATTATAAAAAATTGCCCGGAGTACATCTGTTTGTGGTGCTACGTATTGACCATGCTGGGGAAAGTATTTTTTAATGATGCAATTTTTATGGAGAAGATTCAGGAAAGAAAACACAGGGATAATGATTTTTTTTTAAATAATACGTTTGTTCCCCCACCTTTCTGCCTACATAAGCACCTGAGGTATCTTACAGTAATGAAAAAAAATGCAAAGTATAAAAGTATGACAGTAAATTAGTGTCATTAAAATTGATAAATACTTAAAGCTTCAGAAAGAAGATGAGATTTTGTTTTGTTTTTTCCTTAAATGGCAAAAAGATGGAGGCTGAATGTACTTTCCTTCAGAGAGCATTTTATACTCTGGGACCCCTACATAAGAATGGAAAGCTGGAAGGAAGTGGACACATCTTCAAAAGAGTTTGTTATGTGATGTAGTCATAGTAGGCAATGCAATTGCTCAAATAATGAGGTACTCATATTTTAGGATTTTATAGATCAAACTAATCCTGTAGCTTGTGCCCAATATGCAGTTGGCAGAAAATGCAACTTGGTTCATACAGATATATGGTCTCTGTATGTTGCTCTTAGGAATTAAATATACTAAGTCACTACAAAGGATAAAAGGATAAAATTGAAGTCAAACGAATTCTATAATATTAATTCAAGGACTTTGCTATCAGAAAGTGAAAGGCCTAAAACATACACTGTATTGCACAGATTATAAGATGCAATTTTTTCGTATTTTGGCGTCTCTGAATTGATGGTGCGTCTTATATTCGATGGCATCTTACCAGCTCCGAGAAACTGTGATCTCACAAACAGGACGTGGGGGCCATTGCTGTCGGTGCAAAACGCAGGACCTTTTGCAAAGCCTTCGCCAAACCCAGCAAGCGCGGGGCAGGGCCTATTTATTAACCCCGCGCTTGCCCTTCAGCCAGCTCTGACTGTTGCATAGTTGGGATACCTTTTTTAGTTTTTTATTTCAAAGTTAGAAAAGTAAGGGTGCGTCTTATAATCAGTGGTGTCTTAAAATCGATGTAATACAGTAATCATGCATATAGCAGTGAATAGAATGGAGATCCAATTTATTCTCTGGTGGATTTATAAGATTTCTCTGCTCTTGTAGTTTATCTTGTTTACATTTATAAATTGTAACCAACCAACTTTCAATTCTAATTAAATAAATTCAGTTGCCTGCTTGAGTTTCTTTAGACTTGTTGTTCAACTACTGACCTATGACTGAAAACCTGTAGGTTTACTGTTGTTGGACAATATAATTCCATTTTGTTAATGAGAATGTTAACAGAAAATGTAATTTGTACATTTCATTGTAAATTGCAAGATGGGAGGGAATGTTCCCAATATTCAGTTCTAGACTTCTCCATCCATCCTCCCTTTTAAAATAATAAGTTAGATATGGAAATATTCTGTGTATTCCAAGTTGGCTTCCTAGACCGTAATTTTTAAAAATTATTTTAATAGAACATCACTCTGATATTATTTTTTTATTTTGTTTTAATTAAAACATAGTCATAAGTCAAGCATTATTGCTTTTTTAACGTATAATATTATACATTACACAACAAATGAATTCATCTAGGACACATCATTGAAAAGACTTATCTCTTTTGTCCATGGTACATTCAGACATTTACTACAATATAGCTAGAAAGAACTTTGAAAATAATTAAAAATGCAAGTAATTTCAAGTAAAGTAATTTTCTGTGTATAGAGGTCAGATTCAAATTCTGATAACACAGTTCTTACCCCGTCCACCCATGGATTTCCTTCTTGACATGTTATCTCAGAAATGTTTGCTCATCTTCATTTTCAGAACTGCAATTGCCATTCAAGGTGCATATTCTCAGAATTTTCTTAATGTTGGTTTATTTAAATAAAAGTGATAAATGAGATTTAGTGACTACCTGAAAGAAATCAAAGATGTTTATTCCTGAACATCTATATTTATTTTGAGAAGTTAAACTGTTTTTGAGCATTGGACTCACAAAATTTAAGATTTATGCCCTTGTCTATATAGTAGAATGGTTGAAACCTTTCCTCAACCAAGAGGCCTTACAAATGGACAGTCATACCCTGATCACCTCACAGTTGGACTTCTGAAATGCACTTCATGAGATTATCCTTAAAGACCACCAGAAGCTACTGCTGGTTCAAAAGGCAGCATTGCCAACAAAATAGACAATTCTTCACATACCCATGTGTCACAAGCTGCATTGACTGCCGGTAGGCTTCAGGGTACAATTTGAGATGCTGGTTTTTACCTGTAAAATACTTCACAGCATAGGACATTGATGGCGAGCCTATGGTATGCGTACCACAGCCAGCACTCAGAATCCTCTCTGTTGACACGTGAGCCAAGTCGCCCCAGCATCGCCCCAGAGCTGAGCATGCTCAGAAAGAGTAGCGGCACTGGACAATGATGTCACAAGGGCCTGGTGCATGCTTTGAAAGAGAGTCGTGGCACCAGGTGATGATGTCACAAGCCATGACTCATTAGCTGAGAATTTTCTGGCCACTCGGTTAGCCATCACTGGCATAGGACATGCTTATCAATGGACTGCCTCTCTTGTATTGCTTTTGCCCAGGCAGAGTGAGTGCGATTCAGGTCCCTTATATGAAAAATTGTCATCTTATAGAGAAACATGCCTTCTCTATCATGCCCATTCTTGAAACAACTTCCCTACAGATATGGATAGCATCCACTCTCCAGGGGTTCCCAAAAGCCACCAATATCTAGTCTTGGGTCCAGGTCTGGAAATAATGTGTTGTATCTCATGCCTGGTTTTAATGGTAATTTTTAGTTTGTCATCTTGTTTTATATTTTTAATTGTTTTAATTAGTACTGTATTTTGTATCCACCCAAAATACATTGGAATGGGCAGCTATATTCAATCTGAATAGCAATAAGTTAAAGCGTGAAGACAATCTTTCTTTTTCTTCACTGAGAGGCAAACGAGGCTCCCTCATATTGCCATGATGTCCTCTTTCTCAAAAGGAAAGAGAGTGATGACCTAATCTTATGCTTCAGGTAGCAACTGGTAAACCTGGAGAGTTTCTGCAATCTGTTTTGAATTTTAAGCTGATATAACTAATAGAGTTTAAGATAGGGTAGCTGTGTTTTATAAAACTCTCTACTGCACCCTCACTGACCTGGAGTGTCAAATGTCACTTTTAAAAAGAGCAATTTTCATCTCAAAAGGTAAGTAGAAGTATCATAACGGCATCAGGTCAAGAGAAATGTTTCAGTTCTTTGATGAATTAATGCATTTGCTGCCTAAATGGTAATCTCTGTTGCTGTGAATCAATGATAATAAAAAAAACCAAATAAATAAATCAACCATCAACTGAATAAAAAGCCCGTAAGCTAAAACTATTAAAATAGATAATTGAATGACTCATAGTTAAGGTGAAAATACTTCCTCTTTGAATCTTCTTTTCTGACTTTAACAAGTATTCAATCATAGTTATTGCACTTCTAGATTTACTGACCATTTTTATTTTATTGTGAAATCCCTAGTCATTTAAAAGCAAAATTTCTCTTCTTCCCTCAACTAAACTATACAAAATTTAGCGGAAAAAAAAGTCTGTTATGTATTACAGCTTTCAAATGCTAGAGATGCCACTCAGGACCACTAATACCATTTATCTGTGTAATTACTGTAAAGTCATTGTGCTTATTAGCATTAGACCACCAGTTCCAATGAGAATAGTGTGTTCTTTTCCACCGTGCCTTTGACATGACATACTGAAGACCTGGTGGTCTCATGAAGGTTTGGCCTGTCTCTTGAATTTCCCCCTCAGGAGCCAATTGGATTTGACTCTGTGCGTAGGGTGGCCCTTTCTAGATCGGGACGCCCTACGCACAGTCACTCAAGCCCTGGTTATCTCTCGTCTGGACTACTGTAATTGTCTCTACATGGGGCTCTCCTTGATACGCACCCGGAGACTCCAGGTAGTCCAGAATGCGGCCGCGCAGGGGATTATGGGAGCGAGGGGGGGCTCCCATGTGACACCTCTCATGAGCGAGCTGCACTGGCTGCTGGTGATCTAGCGGGTGAGTTTCAAGGTGTTGGTAACCACCTTTAAAGCGCTTCATGGCCTAGGGCCTAGTTACTTGCAGGACCGCATTCTACCAAGTGATACCTCCCACCGACCCATCCACTCCCACAGAGAGGGCTTCCTCAGGGTGCTGTCAGCCAGACAATGCCAGCTGGTGACCCCCAGGGGGAGAGTCTTCTCTGTGGCAGCTCCCACCCTCTGGAATGACCTCCCTGTAGACATTCGAAGGATCTCTGACATCTGTGTTTTCCACTGTGCTCTTAAGACACATCTTTTTGTTCAGGCAGGTCTAGCCCTGCCCCCCTCCTCCATTCCCGTTTTTAACAAATTAGATTTTAAATTGGTTCTAAGAATTCGGTATTTTAATATTGCCAGTTTATAATATTTGCTTTTAATTTTGTTTTAATTTTATCTTTGTACTATACTGCATGGAAAAGGGCTGTATATAAATCAAATTATTAAATTAAAATTAAATTAAACTAGGAACCCTCAAACTGATCTCTTTACCTTAGCAAGGAACAAAGAATAAATGAGGTATAAAAAGTTTATATAATAAATGTAAAAGCAACAGGTTAGGAAGAGAGTTTGACTTGATTCACATCGATAATCTTGACATTAAAGAATAAGCTTCTGTCTGTGTCACTGCTGCTTATCAAGTAAATTGTTGCTTTGCACTGGTGACTGATACAACATTGATCCTATATTTTCCCCTCCATGATCCTTTGTTAACATCACAACCAGCTAACAGTCCGTGAGTCCTAGGTGGCCTTTGAACTTGGCTATTCATTTGCAGATGTTTCACTACCCAAGCAGGCAACAAGAAAATTATTTCTGCTGATAATGGATTCATCTGCTCTGTTACTGAACACTTTATTATTTTTATGATCTAAAGACGGTAGACCTGCAGTTTTCTAAAAAAAAACAAAACCCAAAGCTTCGAGAATTATTGTGTTGTTATTCTGCTACCACGCAAAAGGTGCAGATATTTGAAAATGTATGACAAGCTTCCAAATGAACTCTTTAGCAAACCTGACAAGTACAACACAAACGATTTAGTGACTAAACATTTTTCTGTGAAATCATATGCATCATTACAATTGTGCACAGCCTCTGATACTCTGTTGTTATGATTTTAATGGAAGCTGGCTCTCATTTAAAAACACGTGCTCTCAGTTTTAAAAAAAACAATGCAGTTCCCTGAGTGCTTTGCCTTGACACACATCAGGAGAAATATAAATGCATGGCCACTGTGAAATTTCTTGGAAACTGCAGTCACATTTCGGATAAATGAGATTCTCATTGCAAAATATTTTAAAGGATAATTTCTCTTTGCTGTTAATGCGATCATGCCAAATAAGTAGTGGGCATTAAAATGCCGGATCCATACTTGCACAATTCTATTAATATGGTAGAACAAAGGACAAATCACTGTGGATGCATACTTCCATATTAGTATGGGTTACTTTCATGCTGGATTCAAGGTTTCTATCCAGTGGGTTTTATGTGCCCATTGCCTTCCATTTTTGAAAACAGACACCCTGCACAGAAGCAGATATAAAATTATAACAGTGTGACACTTTACAAATCTATAGGACTTGCTTAAGGAGTGAAAAAGCTGGTCTGAATAAGAGTGATTAGGTCAATAGTCTGCATCTGAACTTTCAAAAAGTCTTTGATGAGCTCACCCATAAAAGATACTTAAGTACTGAAATAACAATGAAATATAAGATCAGTAGCTGCTTTTAGCGGATGGACTGCATGCAGACTGCTGATGTCCATTAGATTCCTGGCTAAATTGCACATATCCATTGCTAGTTGACATGCAGTAACTGACCAGAAGCCATGCAAGTTTTAAGTTTGTCTATTCACTACATGGAATGCCATCTATTGCATGGCATACACATTTTGTTTCTAGACATTTCTTCTATTTTCACTGCATATGTATCCATTGGCAGTTCAGATTCAACTAGTAACATTTTTCAAAGAAAGTTTTATTGAATACTGTTTAATAGATTAATATCTTTCAAAATGTTGCTTTTAATGGTCAAAGTTATCAGAGGGCTACTATCATGTGTGAATGTGTGTTTGTATCTCAATTTTTATTTCCCATATTCAAATCACACTTGTATGGTAGACCATCCATTTGATCAGAATAAATTGGGGAAATTAAGTAAAAACAGTGCTGAATTTAATCTATTCAGCATGCAAAGATTTACGGAAATAGTTAGTAATCCAACTGATTGATTAGTATGCTATTGGAACTACAATTATTTTTTTTTAAAAAATAAAGATGTATGCAGTAGATTACAACACCGCAAGTACAATGATTAAATACACATGATAAATATTGAAGCACACATTGTGAAATGTTAAAATAATGGTTTCAGGATTACAGAGTGGCAACATGAATGAGTGAAAAAATCACAGCAACAAAGGATAAAATGAAATCAGTTTGGATGTATTTCCATTATCTTGTAGAGGAAGAATTTAATTTCCCAGCTAAAAATTTTAAGATCCTGATTGAGCATGCTTAACTATAAATAATCTGCTTTGATGTCTACCAATCTAGTTTCTTTCTCACTGGCCACTTTCCATTCTTTCTTCTTTCTCCTATCAACTTCCTCTCATCTACCCTTCTATACTTCCTCTCTACCAATTTCTACATTCTATTCTCTTTCTTTCATTCGCTCTTATCTTTCGTTTCTTCTATTCATCCCTTCCCTACTACTTTCTTACATTCTTTCCTTCTTGGTTTTTCTCTGTCTTCTCTGTTCTCTCCTTCCTCCTATACCCGTAAATAGATTTTGTGTTATTAGTAGTTTTTGGGATGTAATCATTAGTCCATTACATGTTACCTCTTCCATTTCTGCATCCTTGTTTGCTTTCTAATCATTTATAAAATCTTGTCCATGTCTATTCTTGACCATGAGTGGTGGATGTTAGAGTAATATGTATATTGATTGGAGTTTTGGTTTTTTTCTTTCCATAAATCTTTAAGTCCCAGTTCATCTGCCATTTTGAAAAATGTTTTTGGTAGGCATTTCCTTCCTCTAATTCTAGGTTTGTGTGTTCTATAGTCTCTTTTTCCGTCAGTTATCACATTGAAGTCACCCATAATACAAACGTTGCAGTAATTCAGTTCTGCAATTTTTTGATGCAGTTTTTGGTAGAATTTTTCTTGTCTTTCATTGGATGCATAGATAGAGACTAATAGTGTTTTTTTGTAGAAGATTAGTTTCTACAGTCAGTATTTTCCCTTCGTCGTCTTTGTAAATTTGTTCAAGTCTTAATGGTTCTTTGACATACATTCTTTATCTTTATCTTTATCTTTATTCAAACTTTTATACCACCTCTCTCCCAAAGAACTTGGGGCGGTGTACAGCCAGAAATTAAAAACACAAACATACAATAATTAAAACCCTTTAAAAACATTAAATATACTGGC
>JANHFO010000808.1:210902-223639 GCA_032468095.1 Pareas carinatus
CTTCTTTTCCAAAGCGCCCCCGCCCCGTCGCCCAGGGATATCCGGAGTCTCGCCTTCTAGGGACCCCCCCCTCTTAAAAAAAGGAAGGGGCTTGAAGGCAAGAGCCACGCGCCCCCTTCCTCTCCTTGCCCGACCACCCACGGAAGCGGCGGACCAGAGGCGAGGGAGCCTGGCCAAAAGAAGAGAAGACGGCGGGGCAGCGCCGCGAAGCCCTCCCCGGCACCGGAGCGGCCGAGAGGCGGCCCGGGATGTCCCTTACCCGGGCGACGTGGCCGGCCAGGAGCAGGAGGAGCAGGATCGGCGGCGGAGGCAGCCCTGCCCGGCCGCGGGGCCTCGACGGCAGCAGCAGCCGAGGCATTCTGTTCTTCCGGCTGGGCGAAGAAGGCACGGCCGATCCGGCTGCCCCCCGCGGCCGCGAGACGCCTCGGGAGTCGGGAGGGACGGTGAGGGTAGGGGAGGGACGGGGAGGGGGCAAGGGGCTTTCCTTTGTTTCCGATGCAACCAGAAACCCGGCGCAACGCAGCGGCTGCGAGGAGGAGGAGGAGGAGGAGGAGGGCGGCGAGCCGGGGGCTGCGAGAGGCAAACCGCCGAGCGGGAGCGGGAGATGCAGCAAACGAGGAAGGGCGGAGGCCGGCCCGGGCTGCAAGGATGGCGGCTGGGACGCCTCCTCCCTCCGGCTCCAGCCCGCGGCGCCGGGACCGTAAGAATCAGAGCGCGCCCGGCTCCTTCCCCCGCTCGGGAAACGTGCGCTCCCGATCCCTTCCCCTTGGCTCACTGGCTGGGAGGCGGCGGCGGGGCGAGCCGGAGAGGCGGCGGCGCCCTCTAGCGACGGATCGGCCTCCCCACCCAGCGTGGCGCCCGGGCCCGCAAACTCGGCTTTCTGCGGTTGCGGTGGCGAGTTAAGAGAATAACAAGAGGAGGAAGGCACCTGGGAGGTCTTCTAGTCCAACCCCCTGCTCAGGCAGGAGATCCTATACCGTTCCAGACTAATGGCTGACCAATCTCTTCTTTAAAACTTCCAGTGATGGAGCATCCACAACTTCTGAAGACGAACTGTGCCACCAATTAATTGTTCTCCCTGTCAGGAAATTCCTCCTTAGTTCTAGGTTGCTTCTCTCCTGGATGTGTTTCCATCCATGGCTTCTTGTCTTGTCTTCAGGTGCTTTGGAGCAATGGTCGCCAACCTGTGGGCCTAAACTCCCTCGTTGCCCCTTTTTGCTCCATTTTCACTCCCTTCCTTGCCACAGTGATTAAGTCAATCACTGCTGTTGTCAAGTGAGTAACACGATTGTTGAGTGAATCTGGCTTTGCTGGTCAGAAGTTTGCAAAAGGAGATCACATGACTCCAGGACACTGCAGCCATCCTAAATATGAGCCAATTGCCAAGCGTCTGGATGCTGATCACATCGCCCTGAGAATGCTGCAAGCCGTACGTGTGAGAAACCGTCATAAAAATCACTTTTTCCAGTGCCGTTATAACTCTGAATGTTCACCAAAACCAAGAGTTGTAAGTTGAGGACTACCTATATTGGAATAAAGTTGGCTCTGGTGTGTGTGTGGGGGGGAGGAGGGTATATATCTCGCTGCGTGTACTTATAGAATGCAAACTTGCTTATTTAATTGACCACTGCTATTGGTTTATAGATCTTACCCTAGCAATAAAATAAAAAGACATTTTAAAACTTCAGCAAGCTTATTTATTTCTGCCAACCTTGCAATTCGAAAGCATGTAAAAAGGCAAGTAGAAAAACAGGGACCACCTCGGTGAGAAAGTAACAGCGCTCTGTGCACCTTTGGCATCTAGTCATGCCGGTCACATGACCACGGGGACGTCTTCGGACAGTGCTCACTCTTCGACTTAGAAAGGGACATGAGCAGCGCCCCCTAGAGTCAAACACAACTAGCATGCATGTGCAAGGGAAACCTTTCATACTCCAACATCTTGATTACCCAAAGACATATGCAAGAATCCTTTTTGTGGACTGCATTTCTGCATTCAATACCATTATTTCAGATATTCTTATAAACAAACTGACTCAGCTAAAGGTACCTAACCACACCTGCAAATGGATCAAAAGCTTCCTAACAGACAGGAAGCAGCAGGTGAAGCTAGGAAAAATAACATCAAACACCTGTAAAATCGGCACAGGTGCAACTTAAGGCTGTGTCCTCCTTCCACTTCTCTTCTCCTTATACACGAATGACTGCACTTCGAAAGACCCCTCTATCAATATACTAAAATTTGAGATGATACAACAGTGATTGGTCTCATTCAAGACAACAGCAAATCTGCCTACAGACATGAAATTGAACAACTAACCTTGTGGTGTGAAATGAACAACCTAAAACTGAACTCACTGAAAACAGTGGGAATGATAGTTGATTTTAGAAGAAACCAGACCATTCTATCTCCTCTCGCAATATCAAACAACACAGTATCAACAATAGAGTTCTTCAAATTTCTGGGCTCTACAATATTTCAAGATCTAAAATGGTCAGCCAACATCAAAGATGTCATTAAAACAGCACAACAATGCTCTTTCTGAGACAACTCAGATAGCTCAGACTACCCAAGGAACTGCTGACTCAGTTCTACAGAGGAATCATTGAGTCCATAATCTGCACCTCAATAACAGTCTGGTTTGGCAATGCAACAATTCAAGATAAACATAGGCTTCAAAGAATAATTAGGACTGCAGAAAAAATAATTGCTACAAAACTCCCCTTCATTGAAGATCTGTACACTGAACGATCCAAAAAAAGAGCAGGGAAAATAATTATGGTCCCTCACACCTGGACATAATCTGTTCAAACTTCTCCCCTCTAGACAGGCAGACATAAGGACAGTTTCTTCCCTCATGTCATCGACCTACTAAACAGCTGATTCATAGGACAGTGTTAGTGTGAACAGTGTCATGACAAGATGAAATGGCTTTTGTCTGCACTTTACAATAAGTCATTATGAATGTTACGTACTTTAAGACTATGAATGTATCTTATGCTTATATACTTAATTGATTATGCCTATATATTCCTATATATACAAATGATCATGATTATGCTTATATATTCAAATCGACTATGAATGTATCTTGATTGTATTCTTGTTGTGTATCTATGAAGGTTTTGAGCACTATCATTGAAGACAAATTTCTTATGTGTCCTGACATGGCGAAATTAAATTCTGATTCTGATTCTGATTCTGAATCCCATTCTTATTTACATTTGCTTAGAACAGCTAAAGGAATCTGAAATGATCTTTTACCAGGTATTTGTCCAAGTAATTAAGATAAACAATGTTTAGGAATATTCTAAGGAGATACTGCCTGAGTATGGAATTATCTACTATAAAGTTTTAGATGCTACCTGAATAGTATATTCTACTTTATGATCTGAATCATCATAAAGTCAAAGAAGAAGCCGATTCTCTTGATGTTATAGAAATCCCGTAAGATCTGATTATGTCACCCGCCCTGGACCTTACAGCGAACCTGAAACGTATCTCGATGGCTTCATTATTAATATGAATATACTGACTCTCTCTTTGGCTGGAGTTTGTATATTTTACTAATATTTACATTTTAATATCAATTCTTATGTTTTTATAATGATTGTTTTATACATGTTCTGATTTATCCGATTGCTATATGCCATCCAGAGTCGTTTTTCATGAGATGAGAACCCATACAAATTTCATTAATGAATACATTAAATAAATACCTCCAGTATTCACTCAAATTTCATCCTTATTCCCTTACAGTCCTTCCTTAATGGTAGATTATATGTGAGATCCTGCTGTGGCCTGGGCAGCCACCTCACAGTACATTTTTAAAAGAAACTTCACAGCAATATCTAACGTGCAGGCGGCAAAACACTTCAGAGAGCAGCATACCTCAGATTCAAAGAAATGGCTGCTCCAGATAATGATCTGGAAGGATGGGTGATAAGAGCTTGGCTTAATTTACTGACTATTCCAGTTATTGGTCTTAGCAGATGCTTCATTTCATGTAGTGGCAGGTGTGCTCTTGCGACAATTTTTTTCTGGAAAAAAATATCACCATTGCTCAGTGTGGGCCTGATTCTATTTTGTAAATATGACAGCACAGCAATATAATATTAATGCAGGAAATATAGAGTTTTTTCGAATAATAATAAATTTTGCTATAAAATGGGCTGTGCAACTGTATCAAGGTTATGATTAACGATCAGTATCGATAATCTGTTTTTAAATATATTTTTTCTTACCTTTCCAGACATTATGTCATTCAATATGCTAAATTGAATCCAAAATTTCACCCAACAATTACAAAGTTATAACTACTATTAGCTATTTAAAGAAGATGTTGCAATTCTAGAGAAATAAAATTTTCAAAAAACGCTCAACCTTAAATGAGTAAAACTATATTATGAAAAAAACAGGAAATCCACATTAAGCTTTCAAATGTATATGGTAAGAATTCAAATCCTCATTTTCCTTCTAATTATTGTGTGGCAGAGGAACTGAAGCACTTCCATTTATAATTTTAATTGGAGGTTTTGTTTTAACTGTGGATTAATTTAAAGCTACATTATGTCTTTGTAATGACTTTGTCATGAGAAAAAAAATCATAGAACAAGTAGCATTAATGATGTTCCTTTGGATGGAATAAAGAACTGATTGATTTGACTGAATGGTGCTGAATTAACAGCTTAAATAGCGACTGAATTTGATAGAATGGGCACAAATTTCAGTTCCAAAATAATAAAATGTTTGAAATATTTTATCTAAGGGACTGTAAGATGCAATTCTATCTACTTCAAATATAGATAGAGGTATCAAAAATCAGGGCTTGAAAATGTTTATGAAATGTAACTCTTTTTAAAAAAAAATTAGATTTCAAGCCATTTGGGAAGATATCTGATCAAACATAATGAAGAATTGTGTTTGGGTCATAGTATTATTTGATATAACTATCTGTATTTCCTTACACTCTAATTTTATTAAAGACACCCATGGCCAACAAGTTTACAACAGCTAGTAGATGTCATCAAGATGAACTACAATCTACTACATCAGAAATAACCAGATTGTGATCTCTGACCACATAAGGCCTTCTAAGAAATGTGGTTAAAGCCTATCGTAAATGTCCTTACTCATTTTCTATCTTCTCTATAACCTACTAAAGCTCCTGTACCAGTCTAGCTCCTAAAAAGTTATTTTTTCCTCAAGGCCTAGGGAAATCCTTTCAGTGCTGAAGCAATACCCTCTGTGTGAGTAGTGGTGCTTTGCAAAAAAAAGTCAGATCAGACTTGAAATCAGCTGCAAAGAAGAAGGGAGAACACTTTTTGATACCTTAGTGGAGACTCCTTCTCAATCATGGTTAAAGATCTGGAGACTTCTAGTTTTGTTCACTGACTAGGCAAATGTCTTCCATTACCTCACTCTGATGAAATTGCTCATATAGATATCTGTATGATGAATGATTTATGCTCAGCATCTCGTAGTTTGCCTTTATAACTTAGATATCTACAGGACCGCATTCTGCCAGCAAATACCTCCCATAGACCTGTCCACTCCCACACAGAGGGCCTCCTCAGGGTGCCATTGGCTAGACAATGTCGGCTGGCGAACCCCAGAGGGAGAGCCTTCTCTGTGGCAGCTCCCTCCCTCTGGAATGATCTCCCTTCAGAGATTCGAAGGATTTCTGACCTCCGTGCTTTCCACCGTGCTATAAAAACCCACTTCTTTATTCAAGCCAGTCTGGCCTAAACACGCCTTTCCCCATTTTTAATAGGAGACATTTTTTTTTAGATATTTAAAATTTTAAATCTGGCCGAAATTGGATATATTTCACATTTTTAAAAAATCTAGCCATAAATATTATACCATTTTTTAAACTATCTCTTAAATCGTCTTTGTTATGTTTGTTGTGTTAAATGTGTTTTTAAATGGCTGTACCCTGCCCTGGGTTCCTTCGGGGGAAAAGGGCGGTATAAAAATTTAAATAAATAAATAAATAAAAGCAATATGCCTTGTAAAATAAAGAAAAGAGCTTTAACTGAGCAAACACCTTCATTCTAGATGAGGAATGGGAGCTCGTGCAAGTTACTGAAATCCCAAAGAGAAGATGGAGAGCTGTTGCTGCTTTCTCTAACTCTGCCAGCCTAATTAGAGCAATCTCAAATTTCTCTACAGATAATCTAGATAGAACATAGAACAATAGAGTTGGAAGGGACCTTGGAGGTCTTCTAGTTCAACCTTTTGCTCACGCAGAAGGCCCTATACCATTTCAGGCAAAATGGCCATCCAGTCTCTTTTTGAAAGCCTCCAGGGATGGGGCACCCACAAGCTATTCCATTAGCTGATTACTCTCACCATTAGGAATTTTCTCCTTAGTTCTAGGTTGCTTTTCTCCTTAGTTAGCTTCCATACATAGCTTCTTGTGTTGACTTTTGGTGCTTTGGAAAATAGTTTTGACCCCATTCATTTTTTGTAGGAGCCCCTCAAATATTGGAACACTGATATCATGTCTTTCCTATTCCTTCTTTTCATTAGACTAGACCTACCCAATTCCTGTAACTGTTCTTCCTATGTTTTAGCCTCCAGCCTCTTAATCATTCCTGTTGCTCTTCTATGCACTCTTTCCAGGGTCTTAACATCTTCTTTATATTATGGTGAACAGAACTGGATTCATTTTTCCAAGTGTGATCTTTGGAACAAACTTCCTCCGGAAATAAGAACTATTTCAGATCTCCGGGCCTTCCGTCGGGCCCTTAAGAACTTACTATTTACCCAAGCCGGGTTGTCCTGATTTCTAAAAATTTAAATGGTAATTTTAATTTTTAATCAGCCGATTATTTAATGTTTTTAAGGGTCTTTTAGTATTTTGTCTGTTTGTGTTTTTACTCTGGCTGAACACCGCTCTGAGTCCTTCGGGAGAAGGGCGGTATAAAAATCTAAGTAATACATAAATAAATAAATCTTACTAAGGCTTTGTAAAGCAGAACTAGAATTTCATGTGATCTTGATTCTATGCCTCTATTAATGCAGCATAGAATTGCATTGGCTTTTTTGGCGGCTGCTGCATACTGTTGGCTCATATTTAGGTGATTGTCCAGTATCCAACATCTCTCTCATAGTTATTGGCATCAAGCCAGTACCTATACACTTGTTTTTTCTTGCCTGAATGTAAAATTTTACTTTTATCTACACTGAATTTCATTTTGTTAGAGTGTTGTCTAGTGTTCAAGTCTGTCAAGATCTTTTTGGATCTTCAGCTTGTCTTCTGGCTTGTTGGCTATTCCTACCAGCTACCAGAGAACAGAATTCTTTAAAAGCATAAGAAATATCTCATAATAAACGTATTACAAATGTACAGGCTAAATTCCTTAAGTTCATAATCTATTTAAGCTATGAAAAGAAATAATGAGTCTACACTTGTATGTAGAACAACAAAAACACTTGTTAATTTCCATAGCATATTCATGAAAACTTAGCAGCATCAGCATCAGATTTTAAATGTGAGATATTGGATGCCTACAGATTAAGAAGCAAGAGGCAATATTTTCACAGAGATTGGCCTTTCTGTGTCAGATTTCTGAAGTCCAGCATCACAGACTTTTTCTGTAACTTTCAAAAGAAACTACTGAATTGAAGCATCATGGAAGTAAAATAATGATTTATCTAGACCTTCACAAGTTTTAAGCTTGAGAAAGGGCTTTGATTTGCTCAATATATCAACATGGAACAATATATATATTGTATCCAGCAGACTTTTGCCTTTTCCTAGGAGAAGAAAAAGATTTACAAGCCTGTCTACTGTTGTGGAATTTTAAAGGCTCTGCACTTACCAGATGAGTAACAAGCTTTCTTTCTTCTCTCTTTCAACGGTGAATACTATTCTATGAATAAGAACCTTTTCTGACTTTTAAACATAGAAGCAGGGGAAAGTGGTAGATGCAAGACCTAAACCAAACTGTAGGTTTAAAATGGTATTATTATTTTGAAGTTTAGTTTTAACTTTAACCCTTTGAGATACATTTTTCCCGGACCCGTATAGGCTGCTTCAGCAAAAAAAAAAAAGGCGAGAGATTTTAAACTCTTATAACTGGATAAGACAAGCTCAAAACTTCTTTTTGTGTTACGCTAATAACCCCCTGATGAATTATACAAAATATTAAGTAGAACTAATGCACTAAGGAAAAAAGAACTATATTATTTGATATACATTAACCAGAACTACTGTGTTGAATGAGCATTGAATGAAGGCAAATATTCATGTCCAAGGATGATGTTGCAAGATCTGATCCAGATCGGATCTTGAAACATTATTGGCTGTAACAACAGAAGCAATAAAATTGCATGTCTGAAATTCAGGCTAACAATGGTCAATTATATCCTGATATATTTTATTAATTAGCAGGACTTTTATTTATTTTTTACATTCAGTTATATAAATTGGAAATATCTATAACTGAACAGAAAAGTTTTTAATTTTGTAGGGAAATAAAAGCAATCTTTCAGAAAAAATAAAATATAAAAACTGGCACAGCTATCGCTATTGCTAGAATTCATCGTTTCAATTCAATCTATGAAATTGAGGAAAGCTAGATGACCTGATGGATTTTCAGTTGAATGGATGGCATGTTAATACAATTGCTAGCACCTTTTATTATTGTATAATGAATCATTTGATCTTTTTATATTCCTTTCATCATTTACAGTACTATTAAAGCTAGACAAAGACCCCACTAGATAAGTATGCTATAGACCACTATCTTTGCCTACTATAGATCTCAAAATATTAACTGTGACATTAGCCTGGAGGATATAGAATTTAATGCCATCTCTAATTCACCCATCTCAATCTGGGGTTATAAAAAATAGACAATAGCAATAGACTTATATATCGCTTCACAGTGCTTTATAGCCCTCACTAAGTGGTTTACAGAAGTCAACCTATTGCCCCCAACAATCTGGGTCCTCATTTGACCGACCTCGGTCGGATGGAAGGCTGAGCCAACTTTGAGCTGGCAGGACTCAAACTGCTGAACTTACTGGCAGCTGACTGTTAACAGAAGTAGAACGCACTCTAACCACTGCGCCACTACAGCTCTTAAAAACCAGAAGTCTTATATCACCTTTTCCAATGAATACAAGCTATTAAAATGCACAAGCTTTCAGGAATTGCAGCCCTTGTCCTCAGATAAATAGGCTTTCCATTGTATAAATGCTACCATATGCCATCAATACTCTTTGAATTCTATTTGAGACAAATTTTTAAAGAATTCTAATTCAAACCAATTTGAATAAATTAATAGACATAACTTTCACATCAATGCTAAAAACAAAGGTGCTATCAGGACATTACAACTTCCATAAATCAAATTATTTCAGATAATCCTAGCAGACATAATGCATTTACAATTGTTAATTGATAAGATTCCTGTAATCTGTCTCACATGCAATATGTATCTGTATAACAAGACCGTGTTCTCTCCTTTTTGGTCTTCTCCACTTCATCTTAATTTAAATCCTACATAGCCACTGTATGCACTTGATATAGTGAGAGTTGCAGCTCACAAAATATTATGCCTTTTAATAAAATGTATTAGTCTATAATAGTGCTACCATATATTTTATGATTTATTATACTGAGACCAATAAATTTTAAAGTGATACCAAAGTTAATCACAGTTACACAACCAGACAAGTTAATGTATCTCTCAAATTCTTTGGCCAAATTAAAGGTTGGTATATGATAAAGGCAGTTTAAATTATTCAGATTTTCCTCTTTATCAATGACGTTTTTTGTAACATTTACAGTATTTTCTTGTGTAAAGGGAACTTTCTGAATATTGATTCATCTGGATCTTTTTAGAGTGCAATTGCAGTAAGTAACATAGTGATATATAAGCAAATTTTAGATTCGAAGTATAGGAAAGGGAGATCTTCATTTACTGCCTTGAAAGTCACTAGATATATTAGTTTAGTCATTTGATATTAATCAAGAAATCCATGAGCAATAAACTGTGAAATAATCCATATTTGAAAATTGAGGAGATTTGTAGTGGAATGTTTGTTCTGATTTAAAATGGATACTTGGAGACTTTTGGGGGTTATAGTTCTGAATATAATTTAAATATAACATCTATTTGGCAATACGTACAACTGAAACGTACTGGCAGAACAGTATGGCCCAGATTTTGGTTTGCTTGTTTGTTTTTTTGTTTAACATGGTTGCTCATCTTACCAACACATTTTTTTAAATAAAAACAATTAAAATAATGCAAACATTATAATACATAACTGCCAAGAAGAAAGCAGTCGTCAGAATGGCTAAATTAACACAAAATGGGGCCCTGCACAAACCAGGGCCTTAGTTACTAATCTGTAATCCAGTTAGATAATTAATCCCCAAAGATTCCCCCAAAACATATGTCCAAAATATAATATCTATAACTACCCACACAATATATTAAAATCTTGCAAGCAGCAGGCCCTGTTCCATACAAACATTCCAACCTGGCCCGTGATTGAAAAGAAGGGGGGGCAGGGTAGCAGCCATGAGAATTACAGTACTTGAAATAAAAAATCAACAATTCATTATATTGAATTAAAGATAAGATTATGGTTAGTATTAGCTATTCTGTATACCTGAACTATGAAGTGAAAAAATTGGAATATCCAATTTTGGAAAATCAATGAGCATTTAAAAAATATATAATGTACTTTGGATTTAAGAATGAAATTAATTTATTATAAAATATTTTTCAAGTATTAGATTGCTCAACGGTTGGTTTGAAAAAGGCATTGTTGCAATGATATTGTAAGAAATTTGTGGGTTTTTTCTTCTGCCCATAGCTTTCATTTGGTTTCATAACCTATTTCAGGAAGAAATGTAAGAAAGATTTAAATATTATGCTAAATTATATTTCTAAAATATGAAATTTGTCTTTTTATGAAAAGCTTTGCCTCTATTAACCCTGGACTCAGCAAACCAGATAATCATTCGTAAATGGAAAAAACTTATCATCCTGATATTAAGGTATGTATGTAGAGTATGAGTCTAATATTTATTTTTAAGCAGTCTTTATCAGCTAAAATAGAAGTTAAAGTAATATGTTTCTATATTATCTAAGTTTAAGAATAAACATAGGGAATTAATTGCATCTCATATTGTTAGATATTATGCAGTTTTTTATTAGTTCTTTCTTTTTCCCTCTTTATTTTAATTACTAAATAATTGGTTCAATTAAATGATCTATATCAAATGAAGTAATTTAACACAATAAGTATACATGAAGATTTAATTTAAAGATTTATTTCAAAGAAATGATTCAACTAAATCTCCATAGAATTTAGTATTCCCATTCTGAGGATTCCCACAGTTCTACTAAACATCTAAATAATTATTCTTTTGCAGAGATGAGATTGACTAGACAACTTCTGAAAATTGTAAAAATTACTAGACAGCATAACTATAGAACACTGACACTATTAGACTGCGCTAAATATCTCAAAATTACTTTCAGAATATTTCATATTAAGTCTGCAATTTCATATTCATTTTCTAAGTTTGCACAAAGGAGCTGTGAATCCAGTCTCTAAGGAGTTCAGTAACTTTGATGTTCTCTTTTAATTATTGTGGCAAGCAAACTTTTATAATTTCCAGGATAATAGCATTAGAGACAACTGCCATCCAAATATTGCTCAGTACAGATAAAAAATGAAGAATGTTAGCTGTATATGGCTATAGATTGATCATATACTGTAGAAAGATATGGAGGCATCATTTTTGTAAAACTTGCACCACTGTAGTTTAGGGAATATTTAACCTTTAAGACAAATCATTTTTCATCTCCCCAAAGGAATTCAATGCATTATTTTTTTTCCATCTTAGATTTTCTTTTCTTTTTTTTACTGGCCTAGGTTTTTTTTAGTTTTTTTCTCAGGCCATCCTCACTGGGAAAGAAGAATGGTTGAAATGATTGCATGACAGCAGTCTGAGAAAACAATATAAAGAATACCAGGCTTTAGTATGGAGTAAATTTTTTGCTATAAATGAGTGTGAAATTGGACTTCCAGGAAAGAGGAACAACCAGTCACATTGAAAAGGTGAGAGTTTTTTTGTGTGTTGGGCTATTGTTGTTGAAAAACCGTATGGCTTAATCTACTTTCATAAAATGGGAAACTTAAATTTTAAATTCATGAAAAAGAGGAAACAGTACATTTTCTTTTCTTTTTTGTATTCTCTTCAGCGTTGCTTTCTCTGAATGGTGAAAAAAAAACCCACCAAAATATATAAACAGACATATAAGGCACATTATAATTTGGCTAAGGCAAGAACCATTATCCATAATTCACATGCTGCTCTGAGAATCATGTGCAGCCCTGGGAATCCTGCAATTAGGTAAAATTGGCTGATTTATTTTGTACTATTTTTCAATTAAAAATGGAAATATACACTCAAAATCTTCTTTAAAAATGTCAAATGGAAGCAGAACCTGACTTAGGTGATAAACAAGACTCCTTAATTCAGCTGAATTCTTGGGTGATTACAATGGAACATCCATGCAGAGTTGGTATGCAACTGCATTTTGGTGTCTGTGTGTGTGTGTGTGTGTGTTTTCGTAGATTTTCATGGGTACAGATATGTAGGTCCAGGTGTGTTTGGATCATTTCCTGTGTAGAGTGGAAAGTCTCTTGGCGACGTTTCGGCAAGGTCTCACTTGCCATCTTCAGGCTGGTGCTTTTG
>JANHFO010000808.1:223739-236174 GCA_032468095.1 Pareas carinatus
ATTTTGGCTGTACACTGCCCTGAGTCCTTCGGGAGAAGGGCGGTATAAAAATTGGAAAAATAAATAAATAAATAAAATATGTTAGTAGTTTAATTCCAGAATTTTATTGTACAAAGACTGGTAGAGTTAGTCTTGGTCTGTATTTGGCGCATGTATTGTCACCAATAGAAATGTATTGTTTGGTGTATTAACTTGGATCATTAATGTTAGGTCTTCATTATAGCTGTAGATGTGTTTTGATTGGATGCGGTCTTTTACATATATGGCAACTTCTAGTTTTTGTGTTTCACCATAGAATAGTGGTAGAGTTTGGGCTGCTGTAATAATTTGTGGTGAGGCTGTGATATATGCGTTTTTTGAATACATATTATATCTTTTTAAATTTTGTTTAGCTTGTTAAATATCTTTTTTCTTTTATAGGGGTGATTTAGTCCATTTACGTTCCAAGTACATATGCCATTTGGGCTAATCATCTAGGTTGCCTTGTTTTGCTCTAGTTGCTCTTGTTCTAACTTGGAGTCTTGGATCTCGGCTTTTATTGGTCTCTTTCTTAGGTTCCTCCTTTTTGTTTTCAGTTGAGTCACTGGTGTTAGGTTGGGCTTCCTGATGAGATCTAGTAGTTTTTGTTGGTTTTCTTGATGTTTCCCCTTCCAGAATTGTTCCGTATTTTCTCTCAAACTCTTCAGCTTTTTGGACTTTATTAATATAGTGTCTTGTGCCATTCCAGGTGAGAGAGATGCCCTCCAGGAGAATCCAGCAGAATCTGATCCCTTTTCTAATCAACTTTGCTGTCAGGAAGTTCAATTGTTTCCTCGCTTCTCTGACGCACCTTGGGACCTGGGGTAGTATTTCTATCTTAGAGCCTTTATATGAAATAGATTGTTCTCTTGCTTTATTGAGGATGATGTCTCTGACCGCTTTTTTTATGAACCTCACATGGACTTCTCTGGCCAGGTTGTTCCTTCGCACATAGCTGGAATTGAGTCTGTAAATCTCATCCATCTCATCTCTGGTTGTAGATTCAAGTATACTGGTCACAAGGGTTATTATTTCCTCTTCAATTTGCTCATTCAAAGATTCTTGGAAGTTTTGAATTGTGAGATAGTAGTTTGTGCGTGTCATCTCTAAATTCGCAATTGCCCCTTTCAGCTCATGGTTGTCTTCTTCCAGTCTTATATTCTTACCATCCTCTTCCATTTTCTTCTCTAGGTTTTGTATTTTTTATTCATTTGCTCTTATCTGTTGCTGGTGTTTTTCATTTTGAATATTAATCTCTCCCAGTTGTTCATTTAGTCTTTCCATAGTTTGATTTGATTTGTCCATTTTCTGATTCATCTCCTCGAGTCTTGATTCATTTCTCTACATTATTTCAAATAATTGATCTATTGTTATCTCTGTTTTCTTTTCTTCATGTAATGTCAAACTTTGCTGAGGAGTAGTTTGTATTGTCTGGGTATTTATAGTTGAGGCATCCTTTTTCATGTATTTATTCATGTTTAATTTCCTTTATTTGAGCACGTGTCTATTCTAGTTGTTTATAGTCTGTAGTTAATATAATATTATATCGAATCTGTACTTGAATGTTGTTAGGGTCTTCCCCCACTAGATGATGTCTGGTTGCGTTTTTACCTTCTGTAGATTTATAAAGTTTTTGTAGAAGTTTAGAAAATCCGGACCCAAAGTTTAGAGATCTTGGATAAGGATTGTTCTTATGTTTTCCAAGGGAATTTAGTTGGTTAGTCAAATAAGGCAAGTTAATGTTAGTTGACTACTTGGTTAATCAGTTTCTTCCTTCCACTGTCAAGCTCTGTTCTGTATGTGATACAAAGTATCAAAGTCTCTGCAGTGAAAGGGAGTCTTTTAAGCATCTTTAAGTTTTTATCCTTTGTAATAGATCGTCATTTTCTTTGGTGGTTGGAGATCCTGGGCACTGAGTTACTTTGTGGCTCAGTATACAGTAAATTGACATCAAAAATTTTGAGAGTAACTTTCTTACCCCTGCTTGAAGCTGTCATTTCCTTCAGCTATTCTTCCTGGCCATCTGCGGCTAATGGCAGAGTTTCAAATTTCACTCCTCCTTTTGCTGTGCTCCTCTGGGGAAATTCAGGAATGCCTGAAGCATCTGCCACTGAATTCGGGTGCCTGGGAAGCTCCCCTTGTTGCCTCCCCTCCAGGGAGGACCTCTGTGTTTTTTTAGCACTGGAAAAACAACAAAGCCAACTTCAGAGATAGGGAAGTCATTCTCCTAGCCATCTTGCCGTTGCGACACCAGGAGCATGGATATCACTTTCGCCTTACCCATTACTGATAATTGTAATGAGTTAAAGGTTCTGGATTTTCGAGAAGATAATCTCCACGTGCCATCATTTCCCGAAGGCGATATTGACTACAGTTAGAAGGAGAAGATGAGCTGTTGATTTGTTTTTAGATACCAAATAACACAACTTGTGACATCTGCGTACAAGGTGTGTTCAAAAAGTATCAAACCTTAATTTTTCCCACATAAACAAATGAAGCACAGGAGGTGTCCTTCAGTGAAGGTGTGTAGGGGACATTCATGTACATGCGTGGATTTTTTCATGCCCACAGAAAACGTCAGTTGCTGGCAGTCACCCTATGAGGGAGCAAGTGCAGTGAGCACCACTCAGATTTGGCAGCTTCATTGTGATAATGCACCCAACCATTCGTCATATCTGATGCAGACTTCCTTGGCCAAAACCTGCATTCCCATGGTTCTTCAAGCTCCCTGACATGGCTCTGTGTGATTTTGGGCTATTCCACAAGTTGAAAATGCCACTGACAAGACATGATGCAGAATGCGACGGCCCAGCTGAACATCATTCCAAAAGATGCGCTTCAGAAGTTTCCAACAATGGGAGACCGCTGGGAGAAGTGTGTGCATTACCAAGGGGACTACTTTAAAGGACATTAGGGTGAATGTATTTTCTATGAATGAATATGTTTTTGCCAACCAAAGGTTTGAAACTTTTTGAACAGACCTTTGTATATTCATTATGAGATGCATGAGAAAGAAGACATTGACACAGACAGACAGCAAGCAAGTAATTTTTCTAGCATTAGAGATCACTTTTAAAACAACTTTAACATACCTGATCCTGAGCTGGAAGAACTGGCAGCATTTAACAGCATCTTACCAATCTTGGAGGATTAAAACAACTAAGCAAGTCAGGACTGATTAATACCTGGATGGAAGTCAGCAGCTTCTAGAGATATAGACTAACCTGAGAATTTTAAAAAAATCCATGAAGAATATAAATGCAAAGCATCATTATGTTGCTGTCAAGAAACCCCTACCTAGATACATAAGCCTCCTTACCAGAAATTGTGGGAAGTTTTATCTTTCATGAATTAAGGTGAATACATGTGTCCCACGATAATGTTTGCGGATCCAGTCTAGGTCAGTCACTGGGACCAGAGGCTTTGTCTTCTGAGCTTTCAGACAAATGCTGGATTCCATCTTCAGGGAACTTCTCTCTAGCTGTGTTGTGTGTGGTATTTATAGTGCCTGTTGTGGATATTTTTTTAGGTGTTGATTGGGGTGTGTTGATGACTGGCTTTTAAGTCATTACCTGTTGTTAGCTGCCATTTGCTTTTGTTGCCCAGCCCTCACCTTCTAAGTACTTATACTATACCAACCTATCACATACTTAGAAGGTGAGGGTTGACAACACAAGCAAATGGTAGCCAGCAACTTAAAAGCCAGACATCAACACACCCTAATCAACATATAAAAAGCTACTCACAACAGGCACTATAAATATAACACATAGAACAGCACACACTCGGCTAGAGAGAAGTTCCCTGAAGATGGGCTCCAGCACAAGACTGAAAGTTCAGAAGATAAAACCTCTGGTCCCAGTGATCAACCCAGATTGGATCCTACAGCTTTATCTTTGTTTATTTTAATTGAAGCATGACTAGGAGTCTGCCTCGAATTTCCTGCTAAATATTACTTTGAGATGGAATACCGTTCCAATATTATTAGAGTTATTCAATGAAGCCACTACTTTTACATTCTTCCACATTCTGCTTCCATCAGATACAACTTATGAATATCACAAACTAGAGACAAACTAGAGAAGACTTCATCTCTGTCTCTATCTCTCTGTCTCTATTCTTAAACTTGTCTTTAGTTCTAGGTTGCTTCTCTTCTTGATTAGTTTTAATCCATTGTTTCTTGTTTTGCCTTCTGATGCTTTGGAAAATAGGTTGACCCCCTCTACTTTGTGCCAGCCCCTCAAATATTGGAACACTGCTATCATGTCTCCCGTAGTCATTCTTTTTACTAGACTAAACACACCCAATTCCTGCAACTGTTTTTCAGATGTTTTTTGCCTCCAGTCCCTTAATCATTCTTGATGCTCTTTTCTGCACTCTGGAAGGATATATCTAATTTTCATAAAAGTATCAGCTCGTGAAAAAGCTGGAAGGACTTCCAAGATTCTCCCTTGGGTCATACAACAAGACAATTTTCTTGAAGTCTCAAGGAATCACTTTTGTGCTAGATGGAGGGAGACCACAGAAACTGGGTAGAAACTAAGGTAGAGATGCTGAAAACAATTAAGTAGCTGGGATGCTTTGCCTGTTAGTGAGTAATTAAGCTATTGTGTGGTTAAATGATTTAGATCAAGCCAAAGCTATCTTGGATGTAATGTATATAAGAAAAGATCCATGAATATTCAGAAAACTATGCAACATACATCTGGAGTCGTTCTTTTTACTAGACTAAATTGCTGTATTGCTAACTGATCAAATATCTTGCATCTAGACATATATTTTAATCTGACTATCTTTAATGTTTTTATTATTTTAAAATATTTTTAGTATTTTATGTATTTTTTAATTGTAAGCTGGCCAGTCATTGACTGAGATCAGTGTCTATAAAAATGAATGAATAAATATAAATAGGTATGCAAGGAAAAGATATTGAAAATCAGCTTGAGCCCAAAATATGCCTACACAGGAAGAAGTGCTAATTGTCTTCATTCTATATTTAGCTGTCTACATAAGTTCCCTAGCTGTATACGTGGAATAGAAATGAAGCACATATTTACTTTATGTTAAATGATTGGAAAGATTCAGATTTGTGTAACTTTGAAGAAGATATAGTGTTAGAAGTTCTGTTTCTCTATAGCACCACAGATCAAACAAAACGTGCAGTCACCATGTGCTTTGCTGCTTAATTGTTTAACAGTAACAGGAAACAGGAAACTTTAGTTAGAACAAGAAAACATAGGGTATATACCAAACTTGTAAACACTGCCATTTACTGGCTGAATACTACTGTAGTTGCTACACAAAAATACATTCCAATAATGTATTCTACCATGTAGTTCATTGTCAAGAATTTGCTGGTAATATAATACCCCTCAATCTGAAATAATAAAAAGCCAGAAAAGAGATAGAACAATGGAAGAATAAACCACTGGCTATTACAATAAGGTAATATATAATCTTGCCTTTCAATGCCTGTTACTGTTTTTGTCCTTAAGTCACTAGCATTCTTGTTTCACTTTGGAACTGAATCTCAAAGCTTTTGTTGAGATATTAAGGACCCTGTCCTTTAGTAGGCTGCCCTATAAACCTTTCAATAAGTAAGAGTTATCCATTGGCAACTACCGTGTTGATAAAAGAAACAGCTTAAAATGATATGATACATTGATTCTCTTTTCTACATAAACAAACCCTCTCTAGTGTTGCAGAAGTGGAAAACAATTAATGCATGCCCTTGAAAAGGCCCATTGTGTTTGTATAACAATGAATGTGAGACTAAAGAAGCCACCAAACCATTACTGTTTTATTTCTGCAGCTAAATTAAAAAGTTTTTTTTTTACAAAAGTTCATAGAACTCAGTAAATATAAGTCTATTCTTTACCTGGCAAATAGAGGAAAGAAGAAAATATTGTTTCAACTGGGAGAAGTTCTGTAATATTCCATTGGTTATTAGAGCAGAAAGGTGTTCGATTTTACAATTACATTGTTAATATAATATCGGGAAACATGTAAAGAAAAAAAAGAGGTCTACCATAGCAAGATAGGAGGATTCTATTACAGAAGTGATATCTACCTTGGTCAAAATCAAAGAAATTGATTACTAAGAGCTAATACTGTTTTGGTAGCACATTATCTCATATATGTAGGTCCAGGTGTGTTGAGGTCTTTTCCCAAGTAGAGTGGAAAGTCTCTTGGCGACGTTTTGGAAGGTCTCACTTGCCATCTTCAGGCTGGTGCTTTTGGCTTTTTGCTAGTCTGAGCAAAGTGTGATCTGAGTTTCCTTTTATCTGTAAATACTGGTGGGAGAGTTTGGCAAGATCATCCAACACCTTGAGATGTGATATCATCAATAGGCCAACGACACACGGGTTGATATTGCCATCTTCAGTGATCCAACAATGCTATGGCTGCCCTTTCTCAGTGCCTGGAATCTCTAGGGGTCTGAATGGGAGACAGCAGACTTCAGTCGAACCATGGAAATAAAGAGCAGATTGAGTTGTTCATCATCTTTAGTTCTGTATGGCAGATCGAGTGTGTAACCTGGAAGTGCTTCTGAACTCGGAACTCCTACCTAAAGCCATGGTGGCCCAGTGTTTAGAATGTAGCATTGTAGGTAACTCTACTCACTGCAAGGAGTTTGATTCTGATTGTCTCAAGGTTGCCTCAGCCTTCCATTCTTCCAAGGTCAGTAAAATGAGGACCCAGATTGCTGGGGGTAATATCCTGTCATAGAGAGGGCTGTGAAGCGGTATACAAGTCCAAGTGCTATTGTTATTAAAGAGTAGGTGGCAGTTGTGGCTAACAGGGCCTTTTTGCCACTTTGTGCTGTGTACCACTTTCAGTCTTATATGAATTGTGAAGCCCTGTGTATTCATGCTCTAGTCATCTCTTTGTTCGGTTACTACAATTCATTTTACATTGTGCTACCCTTGAAGAGTATTCATCAGCTACAGCTGGTACAGAATGCAGGGGTGAGCATAATTCTGGGGAGCCCATAGGGTTGCTTACATAGTTTATATACAACAGGAGAGAACTGTTCCCACCCTTTTGGGCTTCTCAAAGGGTATTAAAGCTTTGTTTGGCTGATTGACTTGAGCCCACGAGAGTTCACTGGAGGTGGTTGATGAGATAAGACCTTATCCCCACACTGTCCATCTCCTTAGTTCTTGATTTTTGCATAGTTTTAAATTTTTAATTGGTTTCCTATTTATCTTTTTTATGTTCTACAAGCCACCCAGAGTTGCCCTATCAGGGAGATGGGCAGCATATAAATTACTTAAATAAATAAATCTTTGTTCAACCATTTTCAAATGCTTTGACTCTTTAAGTGGATTATTTCCACACCATCATAGGAAAGTTATAATTTGGGTGACAAAATGTTTTTATTAATCTACTATAAAACAATTAGCTGGTATTGGAATGCCATTCATTTTAACATATATTTTTTTGGAACAAATTCATAGAGATTTGTAATTGTCTATAATTTTCAATATATATCTCAAATAAATGAAATGTTTAACTACAAGTTTTTCTATGACTATTTTGTCCAAAATATTTAAAAAACTGTTAATAGATAAAAGTACAAACTTAGAGGTTTATTTAAGCATGTTTAAAATTAAATCATTAGATGCTAGACTTGCTTGAATTAATTGAGCAATGTAAAAACAAACCATTGTGCTGTAAGTATAAAACTGATAATCAGCACTGATAATGATTAATAAGAAATAAAACATCAGCATATAAGAAAATTTTTGATTGGTACCAACCTTCTTAAAACTTAAAATACCCTTCAATTCTTGGATCAAAAAGGTCAAACATTCCAAAGCCAATTAAAAATCTTGATGGGTAACTAAATAGTTCCATTTGTAATAACCCTGCCTATCTAAAATACCAAATATTAATCCAGTGAAAACGTAATCCCCTTTGATTAGTTGCTCAACATAAATTTCTGTCACAGCAAAACACCAACAAAATCGAGAGATGCCTATTCGTTTTCATAGAAAAACACAAAGAGGTTTGCGGTATCCAAAGCTTAGCACATTTATCATTTGGTATCCATTCTTTTTTTTGGGGGGTATGAAATTTTTAAAAAACTTTAATATTACAATTTGAAATTAGTGAGCAGTTGCTAGGGCACTGTATGCTTTGGCAGTTTAAATTGAGATAAATGAATTCCATGATTCATAGAATCACATTAGAAATATGCAGTATGTATAGTTAAATTATATTTGCATATATGCCTCGCACATATGTTCGCACAGTTGCTTTCCAAGATTTATCCAGTATAACCAAGGTACTTATTATCATTATGGCTATAATTGCTAGAAACTTGCTTTAGTTGAGGAGGACAAGCTTTTGCAGAATGCTGAAATCTATGCGCAACATCAATAGGTAGATATCTTTGATGGGATCATGAAATACACACAATTTTGGGAGGGCAAATCGATCAAGTTTGATTGTGTTCTCTTTCTTATTTCTCTTTTTTTTCTAATCCAGATTCTGCATAATTTTATATGCATTTTTCTATATATTCCCACTGAAAATAACAAGTTTGGTGTATTTTCCTTTACATAAGTATTTTATGTGCATAATTTCAGATTCAAACTGCACTGCAAAATTAAGATAAATGCTGATAGCAGAATATCTAAACAAACTAGCTTCTGTACAGATTTATCAGTTCAGATTAAATATATTTAACTGCCAGTGAAAACTGAATTTGTCATCTCAGAAAAAAAACATAAGAAAATATTGAGATGCTACATCCAAAACCCTATTAAGGCTTTGTGTTCCTTCCGCTTAACTGCTATGCAATAAGGAATATCACTGTCAAAGGACAGCAACAGGGTCTCTCCTATTTATTTGATTAAAGAAAGCAAAAGAGTAAAGGTGCTTTTGGTGGGGTACAAGCTGGTGATGATAATAATTGTATGGAATTATTATTCTTGATTTTAGAAAACAACATTGCTTAGCATGCCGTTCTAGAAATGACTGTGAGGTAATCTCTATAAATTATTGCTTGAAGCACATCTGAATAGAAGTGGAAATTTTAAAGGGAGAGCAATAGAGTGGCCCAGTGACTGTGAAAGCATATTGAAAGCGAACCTTTACAATAATTGAGAGATTTCCTCTTTCTACAGTGCTTTCCTTTTGAAGTGCACTCCAACTGATCTCTACAGATCAAAAATACCCTCCAATTTTAAACTGAAACTGCCAAAGGAATTAAAATAATTAATGGAATAAATTTCATAGACAGGAAGGAACAGACTTGGTATTTGTTACAGCTAGTCCAAATACAATTTTAAATGATTTTGATCTCAACAAACAATTTTGGCCCGATCAATTGACTAAAAATGCCATTTTAAAATTTACTATTGTTATTATTATTTGTTACTTTGATGTTCTAATGTAAAGTTTGAAGTCCAGTAAAACAAGTTGCTGCATGTCATCCTCAATCTACTAGAGTACTAAAGCAAATATAAAATAGTTTCATAAGTCTAGTTCTTCAGAATTTGTGTTAGATATTCTCCATTAAACAAAAAGTATGAATAATTATTCTTTGATGGTTGCATCTCTCTTTTTAGGTGCATTCGCATCTACCAAGGATGTACATTGGCGTCAACATTGCTAAATGTTCATATCAACTAAAGGATCAAAGATAGCATTGAGTGATAAGGAAAAATATTTGGATGTCAACCAGTTCAATTGAAAAGTTGACATCAGATACAGAAGCTGCAAAAAGGGCCAACAGCATCTTTGAGATAATAAAAAATAGTAATGAAAATAAAGTTACAAATATCATAATACTCTTATAAAAGTCAAGGGTCAATTATATCTAGAATATTATTTGCAGATCTTGTCACTAAAAACGATATAGTAGATCGAGTGCAACTAAGATGATCAAGGGCCTGGGACAGTGTCCGTAGGAGCAAAAGTTGCAACATTTTGGAATTTTTATTCTAGAGGGGTGGTGAATGTGAAGGAACAGCAATATCTTTTCTGAGTTGTCATGGATGTGTTGGTGTGTTAATGTGAAAAATAAAAATTATAATCACAGCAATCAAGTTGTTTTTATTAACTGAAGTAGCAGAAGCAACAACAATCACAAAATAAATAAGCAAACAAATAAACAACATACTATGAAAGGAAAAGGAAGAAAAAGTTCACTAGTAGCATTTCTACTTTGAAGAAACTGTTGGAAAAGCTCATTTTTAACTGAGGATTGTGCCTGACTCTTTCGTCATTTGCATAAGGGAGAATTTTGAATCCTATGAGAAGCACACTGATGCACATACACCATTTGTTAACTATTTCATGTAGGTAATTATCAGTATTTATTAGATGCAAGGAAATGATTGGAGGATGCTAAAGCCGAAGCCAGAAGCATCCGCATGTAAGAGGTTAAAAAAAATTAAAATAGCTTTTTTGACATGCAATTAAGACACATCCCTTTGTAAAGTGTGTTGCATTAAAAAGTGATGTAGTTTTGATAGCACAGTAGGTAAAACGTTTTGGGAAGTTCTGAAAAAACAACCAGAACATGCTTTCTATCTGTCACTTATATCTGTGTCATCTATCATCTATATATCATTTTATAGATATGAAATAACTAACAAATGTAGTAGGACTCGCTGGATTTGGTACTATGTATTTCAATGATTATAAACCTATTACATGTGAGAAAATGAGTTTTCTTGCCTAGAATTAAATATTACTTCAGTAGAGGTCATATATAAATAATATGGTCCAGAAAAATGATTCATTATGGTCAGTATTTGCTATTATCATCAACTCAGTCAATAAAAAACAAATTATAGTTTAGAATAGACCATGAAGACAGAGACCAACCTGGTAGATGGTATGAAGAAATAACAGCCTTTGATTTAAATGCATCAGTGACTGTCATTAACACCCTGTCACTCAGGCAAGGAATTATGCAGAGTGCCCCTGGCAAGATCATTTCCAGTAATTTGAACAACAAATTAACTGTATCTTTTATTTATAGCACTATCATCAGCCACATTTTAATTCTCTATCCGCATACATACACACACATATGAACACATACACTTACAGGGAAATGTTCTTCAGTTTATGAAATGCTTATGCTGTCTCTTAATAGTAAAATCAAATAGCTAATCCAAGTAAAATTGCAATTTACAATTGACTGTGATTTTTGTCAATACCAATTGTGTTCAAGTGTTACCTTATTATTATTATTAAAGTATATATGCCATCTGAGTTTCAATAACTCTGTGTGTTTACAAATGCAAACCTTTTTAAAAAAAATTAAAAATAAAACCTACAGTGATAGACAAAAATAAAGAACAAAGATAGCAAAGTTAACAAAAACATGGATGAGAATGAAAAGAAATAAATCCACGAATCCAAAGTGGGGATTAAGTTATCCTTGTCAAAGAAACAAAACATGCATTTTAACTATGTTTTTCTTAAAGATATAAGGAATACATTTAACTGAAGTTTATATTTGGCCAGAACACAGCATATACACACAGAAAGATACACAAAACACTTGTGCTTTGACTTATTTTTAAAAAAATGCAATTATCAAGTGACAATCTCTTCAGCTATATCCAATGTTGTTTCTGAATTGATTGTATTGAAGGTTAAAGACAAGATTACCTCAGCAACCATGACACACACGGAAAAAAACCCTTGTGCTGATTACACAAGTTCAGTCATAAATGTGTTCCAATAATTTTGAAAATGCATTCTCTCTTATCACCGGAAGCTATTCATGTGGTCAGTATTTGAATGCTTGTAGCAGAGTTCATCATCAACATGCCTCAAAGAATTTCAAGTCAAAAAGTACATTCACAAATGAATATGTCACCGTTATAGCAATATCCGTCAGTTTGGCAGAAAGAATAATCACAGTATAAAAACTTCATGTTGATATATGAGACTGGATTAAGTTAGTTCTATAAAAAATGCCTTGCATTATTTCCAGAAGATGCCCAGGCTTTAGTTGCGCTTAATTTTCCAGAGTACAAAATCCTAAAATATTTTCAAATACTTTTTCCATCCGTTATGCCCTGATTTTTCCTATAGTAAAGCTCTTATTGGGTATTCAGTGAACTGTCTTAAATATTTTAATGTGAATGGGGAATGGGTTCACTCCTGCAACTGACAGTTGCCTGCTGTAAAAGGGGGAAAGTGATAAATTGTGTTGGTATGTTATGGCCCCATATCTTAGACTTGTAGATATTGAAACACAAAAATGTAGTGATGGTTGTATCATTATGTCACCATGCACATGTCATCATTTTAATTTAATGACAGCTTCTTGTAAAGCAACCCAGAGCTATTCTTGCTAGCCTACATACATACAGATGGCAGGCGGCCAATTCCCCCCCCTTTCCTACTCCCTCCCCCTCTTCCCATTCCCTTCCCTCATATCCC
>JANHFO010000811.1:0-10171 GCA_032468095.1 Pareas carinatus
TCTGTTGCCCTGTACATATCACAAGTACTGTAATTCAGTGGCACTCAACCTTTTGGGCACCAGGGACCAGTTCATGGAGAAAGGTTTTTCCATGCACCAGAGGAGGTGTAGATTTGCATGCTGCTTGCATATCGCCAATGGGGCTTGGCTTGTTTGCGTGGCCCAATTACTGGAATGCCACGGACTGGTGCTGGTCCACAGACTGAAGGTTGGAGACTCCTGCTGTAATTGAATCTCATTCAATCCAGTTCACATTTTTCTTACAATACCCTGCTCCAAGCCATCAAAGAGCTTTAGAAAACTCAAATGCCTAATTAAACTAAGACATATATCTCAATCTCAGAAGAATTAATAGCAACATCTTGAGTGTTTTAATGATGGCCTAGTTCACCTGAAAACCTCCAGGTGTTTTGGATTATGCTTCCTTGGTATCTGTTATGCTGTGTGGTGGAATCCCCAGCTAGGGTGGAGGGTAGGAGTGAAGAGACTAGCAAGCTTAGATGCCTTGCAGAACAGGAAGCAACACAGATCTGACCTTTCCCAGAATCTCTGAAGCCCTTATCTGGCTGTTCCCAAGAGAATGCAGCTAGTCTAGTGCAGTGGTCGCCAACCTTTTAGACCTCAAGGACTACTAAATTCATAATTTTAAATCCCACGGAGCATTAATATGAATTTTTTTTAAAAAGATGCATTTGTAAAATAATGATCACAAAACTTCCATTTTATTAGTATAAAAAGCACCTATTAAGTTTCTTAAGTATTACACATTTTAGTGTGATATTTGTTCCTGCTTGAGAGAGACAGAGACAGAGACAGAGACAGACAGAGAGACAGAAAGTAAGAAAGAAAATGAGAGAAAGAGAGTGACAGAGAGAGAGAGAGAGAGAGAGAGAGAGAGGAAATAGAGAGAATGAGAGACAGACACACACACACTGAGAAAGAGAGAATGAGGGAGAGAGAGACAGAGAGAATGAGAGACACAAAGAGACAGGCAGACAAACAGATGCACACACACACACACAGACACAGGAATCATACAACTATGCAAAAAAATTCAAATCTCCAGATTTTCCTGCGGACCACCAAAACATTCTTGCAGCCCACTGGTGGGTCTCGACCCATAGGTTGACGACCACTGGTCTAGTGAGATTCTTGTAAATACATAAGCAATAAAAAAGAAGCAACGCTTTACCGTGTCACTCTCATTCCTTGCGCCTGACATGCTGTCTGAGACTGAAAGTTAGCGTCTGGAATATCTGAAAGAGTGTCAGATTATTTTTTCCTATTCAAGAGCTGTAAAGCACTATGGAGTGGTATATAAGTTTAAATGCTATTGCTTTTGCTAAATGCCCCAATTCCAGTGGGGGAACTGAGGAACAAGAAGTCGGTTCCTCTTATTCTCTCAAACAGAGCCATATTTTGTGAAATAGTTTTGCTTTCACTTTCATTTTGTTCTTGCTCAACTGTTTTCATCTTTCAATCTATGATAGAAGATGAATATCTAAACTGGAGCAAAACTGACACGCGTCCTCTTGTCGCCATGAAGTCTGCTACATTTACCCAAATGGCTGAAACCCAGTTTCTTGGAAAAGCAAGCAGCATATTTGGTATGGTTTGTTTTTTATGTACAGTATATACAATATATCATGTAAGTTACTTTTAACATGCAGATTCCTTCATGTCAGCACAATTATATGGATAACAACACTATTATTTTCCTGGAGTAAGTGGAATGGCCAGTGCAACAATCTATGCCCACTTCTGGATTTGTTCTACTTTTGACAGCATGAATTTCTCATAAGGAAATAGAAATTTTATTTTGGATTAGACTGAAGACCTGTATATAACTTGTTCCCACAGCGGCTGATTACTGCACATGTATAGGTGAAGCCTATGCAGAGGAAATGAATTATGTAGCATATTTCTCCTCACAAGCATACCTCTTGTGTTCCCTTAACATAGATTTGATATATAATGATAATAAGCACTGGCAAGTAAGGGGACAAATACTATGGATTTGGATAGTTTATGTGGAGTACAGTGGCTAGAATAGGTTGGAATGCTGGCTTTGACAAGCAGCAAGCTCGTGTTTGAGACTCAAGTGCTGCTGTGCAGCAGGGTGAGTTCCTGTCCTTTGCTCCAGCTCCTCCTGGGACACAAAAGAAGTCCCCAATTGGCATGTACCAGCAATGATGATGTCACCACCTAATTCTTTCAACACGGAAGTGTCTTGGTGCCTCCAACACAATTTATGGCTGTTCACCGCCCTGAGTCCTTCGGGAGTAGGGCGGTATATAAATTGAATTATAAAATAATAAAATAAAGTGTGAAGTGATGGCTTATTGTAGTGTTTTTCAAACATGACAATTTAGGATGTGTGGGCTGGCTGAGGGCTAGAAGGCTGGCTGGGGAATTCTGGGAGTAGAAGTCCACACATCTTAAATTTGTCAAGATTGAAAAAAATAGTGGTTTATTGGCAGAAGATTAATAGGATGCTAACTTATTTGCTTCCCCAACCTCTCTTCTAAGAGGGATAGGCCTTTGCCACTTTCCTCTACTACATCTAGTTAATAATGTGGGATCCGGTGGTTCAACTATGAATCACTCAGGTTTTTTATTTAGGTTCATTAATGACTTATTGCCCCTGCATATTATACAGCTTGTACTTCGTTTTGTTTTTTCTCCCTTACCACAGGTAATATCCGTCTACAAAAGCTTTGGTCCAAACAGTCAGATAATGTCTTCAAAAAAGCACTGGCTGAACTGGAAAGTGATACTAATTATTTTGCAGTGCTGACTTTGCACCCATCCAGTCCACCTGCTTTTCCTCAGCATTCCCCCAACAAATTCAGAGATTTCATCCGGTATCTGCCTATCCACTTATCAAAATTCATTTTGAGTAAGAATCTTATATCTCCTCAACCTTTCTAGAGCTTCTCTTCAAAAGTCACCCACCCCCTTTGGGATGCCTTGCTTTCAAGGGCCCATTCAATGAACCCAGCTTCCTCGCTGACAGCAACAGTGCTGAATGCTCCATGTTCCTTAGATGTTAACAAATATGCAGACAGATAAACAAAGCCATCAAAGGTGGTTTGGAGTGGGAAAAGCAGGGAGTGAACTGTCCAGGATTTCTCCCAGACCCAGTGATCCAAAGGGGTTATATTGGCAACACAGGAGAGTGGTAAGAGAGGTTAACAAGCCAGAGATAAGGGGTATAGGAACAGGGTTTGCCAAAATGAAAATAATCCAGGTTACATGGAGGTTTAGGAATTATTTACTAGATGTGCCCAGCTATTCAGCAATGACTTTCCCTCCTTGATGGAAGCCCTAAAATGCTCTAGAATTAAGAACACAACCACTGAGTCTGAGAAATTATGAAAACTGTTCAGGCTTGTAAGTGATGGCTATCTTTACTGATTGCATTTGTTGTTTTAAAACTTGGTGGCAGATGGAATCAGTCTTTCATTTAGAATCCAAAGTCTATTTTATTTATCTCAGTTTTCTTTTTGTTATTATTGCTCTAAGGTCTCAGAGATCCAAAGAACACATTTTGCAGCTTGCTTAATAAGCTAATTCCTTTATTAACAATTTCTGATTAATAAATGGGAGGATTCTGCTTATAATGTAATCAGAAAATTTTCAATTTATTGTAATTAGTGAACAAACTAGCCATCTGAATAACTGCCCTGCTCTTCTGCTGAGCTGATGGTACCGATAACTGAAGAAAAAAAAAGAAATAGTAGTTTTGGTCAAAATCACTATGCTTTTCTTTGGGATTTTTCAGGAATGTTGGACATGAAAACCTTAGCACGATGTGCCTCTGTAAGTCCGCATTGGAACTTTTTGGTCAAACAACTTAAGTGTGACGTAATAGCAAATTATGCCCTTCGAAATCAGATTGCATATTTCCAGGTATGTGTAGTAGATTCATTTCTTCCTATCCAAGCATTAACATGCATGGAGAAAATTCCTTCCTTGTGATTGTCATATAAAAGAGGAATTTTTAGCTTTCAGGGTCCCGTTTTTCCACTTAACACTGTTGTTCTCTCCTTCCTCCTAGCTGCATCTGAGAAGGCAGCTTTTAAGTTTGACAGCTGACCAGCTTATCATCTGGAAGAGCGTTCCCATGGAACATAAAGCATGACATAATAGGTTTACATCTAGCAGAGTTCCTCAGCCTTTCTGGCTTTGCAGACTGGCGGAGGAGGAAGAAGGGGATGATTCTGCCCGAGCAAGGGCACACGCACACATGCAGCTCCATTTGCACGAGTGGCATGCATGGGCGCCTGCTAGTGACACAAATGGAGTGGTGTGAACATGTTCACCTGTTGCTCATGCAAGTAAGAATGCCACTTACCAACCGTTTCCGTGGCACAGTTGCAAACACCTCAGGGCCCACTAGTGGGCCGTGGGCCACAGTTTGTGGACACCTGATCTAGCAAAGGTTCAATGACTTGTTATTCATGTGAATTTATACTCATTTCCAATAAAATATTTACCTTGCATTGTCAGACCTTATAAATGCTTAGCTCGATCCAACCTGCCTTGAATTAAAGGATTACAGGGTCATAAAAAGGGATTTATAATGATTCTATTCCCTGTTGTGGGTGTTTCCTTCCTCCAATTAATTAACAATGGAAATTGTGATTGCAGAGCTGGTTTTATCATTAGGCAGAGTGAAGCAACCGGCTCAGGCAGCAACCAGTTCTTCCCCCTCTAATTTTATTTATTTATTAAATTTATATGTTTCCCCCCATCTTGTCTATAGACAATTCTGGGTGGCTTACAAACATTAAAACTAAAGTACTGCACATTAAAATAATAAAGAAAAATGGCAATAGCACTTAGACGTATATGCCACTTTATAGTGCTTTACAGCTCTCTCTTGAGCAGTTTACAGATTCAGCATATGACCCCCAATAATCTGGATCCTCATTTTACTGAACTTGGAAGGATGGAAGGCTGAGTTAACCTTGAGCCAGTCAGAATCGAACTGCTGGCAGTCGGCAGAATTAGCCTGCAATACTGCATTCTAACTACTGTGCCACCATGGCTCTTATAAAAAAGAGTAATAAACGTTGTTAAAGGATGGGGAGGAGGGGGACATGAAATACATGGGGAGAGGTGGAGTGTTTCCTAATCCAATAACTTCTAGAATGGCGCATTCCCATTGGAGTGCTGGGACAGCTGGCAGAGTCAGGTCCTTATGGAAGGTCAAAAGGGAGGGTGTAGCTCTTACATCGGAGGGTATGATGTTCCAAAGAGCAAGAGCCAAGGAAGAAAAGGCTCTCTTACTATGCTCCCTTTAAGTGGGGCAGAGGGTTCTGTTCTATTGTCAGTCATCTGCCAAATGAATCTACTCATCTCTCTTACAGTAAATATGACGTGGAAATCTTGATGAGGACACAATTATACCTTACTCCTCAACTGCTTGTTTTCTTGCTCTCAGTTAGATGGCTTGTTTCAAGACGATATCAGCGCCAAAATCTCTTCGCGCCACTAAATACAGTAAATTGAGCAAAGTCATCACTAAATCTGATCTTGACCTTCCAAAAACAGAGATGTGTACTGTAACTTTAGAAGCATTTTGGATTTACCTTTTCAGGGACACCTTTATTTAAGGAGCTGTATCCTGTACAGTATTATGAATTTGCAATTTTGCTATCTGTTGCAGGGATCATGTCCTAAAGGAGCAATTGCCACCTATGCCAGGAGGGTAAAGGTTGCTATTCCTCGCATAACATCAACTGGTGATATAATCCCAGCCAAAACTAAGAAGCAACTCAAGGTAGATTGTGGGTGCTTTTCTTTCTTGGAATTCCATGCACTGGTTGATAGGGAATTTCAGAAATTTGCTTAGTTATTACGTATGGGTGGCAGAGCCTAGTTGATTGTATCTGGGTTTGGGAGCTAAGCATGGATAAATTTAGTTTTTTACTTGCATAAGACACCACCAAGGAATTAGTGGTGAAATTAGGGCTACAGATTAAATCAGAAACCAAATTATATCCTGGAAGATTTTAGTAGCAAATTACTTCTGCATTATTGTGCAGAAACCTTCATGAATGAGTCCAGTATGTTAGTCTCAAGGCTTTTGGATGATAATTCCTCACTGTTTATGTGACAGATGAGAACTATCATAAATAGAAAGGTGGAGCTTTGCTGCCCTCAACTGTACCATTTCCCTTTCCAAAGGGAGAAATGTTGTATGTATAATTATGGGAATATGTATATTTTTGCTTTGGTTAGGCTGCTGAGGAGAAGATTTGGGGAGAGAAAGAGATCCAGCACTTTTGCTAACTTAAGTAGGAAGTCATGTACCTCCATGTATGCTATTTGCTTTCCCTTTCTTATCGTCTATCACTGTCACTGTTTGCTTTGATTTAAGGAGTATGACCAACAGCAAACTGCAAGTCATAGTGAAGAGGTTGCTGAATGCATGCAGAAAGCATACCATGGTCAAGAGACAGACACTGTCAGGTTAGAGGAAAGGAATGTCTTTTGCAGTGGCTACAATGTTCGTATTCTAATAAACAGGTATGTGTCCATGACAGAGAATATATTTACCCTCATCCAATTCTCATTCATCTTGTCCTGGCTCAGGTTTTGGATGAGTAGAAGGGAGAACATGACAGAGGAAGTTTATTAGGTGACTTGCCATTCTGATTAGTGACAGCGGGCTGCTGCCTCTATAGGAGATCTGCTTTGCCGCTGTTCTCTTTGCTGGAAACAACATCTGGCTCCTGTATGACTCCCATGTAGGAATTCTACTCTTGGATCTTAAATCCTTGGACTAGCAGTTAACATCGACCTGGCTCTTGAAAAGATGAAGGTAAAAGTTTCCCTGTCCAGTCACATCCGACTTTAGTGGGGGGTGCTTATCTCTGTTTTTTAGCCAAGAGCCCGGTCTTGTGGCCAGCATGACTATACACCAAGGTGCATGGAACACTGTTAACTTCCCACTGAAGTGGCACCTATTTATCTACTCACATTTGTATGCCTTTGAACAGTTAGGTTTGCAGGAGTTGGGGCAAGTAATGGGAGCTCACCCTGTTGCTTGGTGCTTGAGTCTCGAACCTGGGCTGCCAGCTTTCCCGCTGACAAGCTCAGCGTCCAACTGTTGAGCCAACATGCCCTTTGAAATTTGAACCAACTTGCACACTCCTTTGGAAACAAAATGTCTTTGTTTGATATTCCTTGCTACATTGTTAACTCTGCTGCCTGAAAGTAAAATTGATAAAATGTCCAAGAAACCATGTGTGTTTATGTGACTGAAACCTGAATGAGGAGATACATCTCACCAACAAATCCGTAAGAATTGTTTAAAAATATAACTCCACAGCACATGGAACCTTTTGCATTGAAAGAACTATCCTTCCAAGTTTTTGGAAGCATCTTCATCTGGGAACAGTAATTTTGGTTATTTTGGACCCCACCAGTGGAAACAAGGAAAGGGGAATATAGAAATTATGCCTGTTACAGTAAATCGGGTTCCTAATTTGATTTTTGCTTTCTGCTTCAGTCTGGATTCCAACAGAGTGATTCACAGTACTACTGGAAGGTTATTGGCTTTTGGTTCTTTGGATCGAAGAATCCGCTTTCTGGATACAGAAAAGATGAAAACTGTCCCTCCTGTCTTCTATGGGCATGCTGGTAGTATTAGAGCCTTGTATCTCAATGAAGATAGAGGATTCCTCCTGAGCGGCAGCTATGACCTCAGTATCAGGTCAGAGCTTTAGTTTTAATGCTCCTCCTTTATAACAGGATGATTTAGTCTGCCTTTTTCAGGTGTTAAGCTTCCACTCTTGGGGTTGAATGCTGATGCAGCAGCAGCAGCAGCAAGGACCAGCTTGTTTTATTCTCATTTTATTCTAGCTTTTTCTATCCCTGTTTGCATGGTGTTCATTTATCATTCTCTTGAACTCTTTTTTAGAATGTGGAACATCAGAAGAGGGGTCTGTGTGAAGATTTTTCTGGGCCATAAAGGGAACATCAATTGCTTGGATGTGTGCAAGATCAGATTTCTGTCTGGATCCAAAGACTGTACAGCAAAATGTGAATATCAGCTTTAATCCCTCTTAGAAAAGTAGGGGGGCGGGAAATCAATGACTTCAGTTCAAATGCTAAAGTTGGTAAAGTAAGAACATTAGTAAGCTGTGTGATAAAATAAGGTTTATCTGATAACAGGTCAATCATGACTTTTTCCAATATAAAACAGAAGCATGTTCTCAGCCCAAGGGCTACACTAGGCTTGATGTACCATGCTGATAATCACTCTCCAGAAGTCAGTGGGGCCATATTTCCCTTGCTTAAAAATCTTACATTGTTCATTTTTATTTTAAAATACTATTTTTTTTCTGGAGCTTTAGGCGGCAACTCTTTCGACCCTCACTAGAAACTGCAGTGTTTTTCCTCATCAGCAGAGAGGAAAATTACATTCCTGTTTTTCTAATGTTATAGAAAATATGTCTTACCCAACAGTTAAGAAGAAAACTCTGCAGCTCCTCTCCTTCTCCTTTCTTATTTCCTCTCCTCTTTTTGTATCCTGCCTTTATCATTCCTCTGTCCTCTGTCTTTTTTTTCTTTCCTTTTAAGAAGGTAACCAACCTGGAAGAGAAAAGACATGAGAATAGGTAGAGGCATTTGGGATTTGCTTTCCCAATCTTTTGCAAATGGTTTACTGGCCAGAGGAGGTGCTGAAAATCAAGATTATACTTGAAACTTGCATTTGGCTTTGCAGATATTTCAGTTTCTCGGCTATTTTTTAAAAAAATAATTCAGTTGGGAAAGGTAGTCTTATTGTTTACCTGGAAAAGATCCAGAATCACAAGATTACCATTTTGGGGTAAGCCAGAGGTAGGAACCACGGGTAAGCCATAAGTCAGACTTTGCAAACTATAATGACTTAGCACAGTGATTCTTAAATTTTCTTCACCACAAACCCCATTTAAATACCTTTTGTAGCCAGACCACCCAAACTTAACTCGAGATTAAAATCATAACATTTCCTCAAGGCTTCGCGAACCCCCTGTGATGACATCGTGACGACATAAGGGTCCGTGGACCACAGGTTGAGAACCCTTGACTTAGTACAATGTGCATACCAGCCTCAATCTGACTTTTCATGCTTATTTTTTGTTACCTTATATTAAGAATTAGAGAAGTGCCACAATGGTTTGCATAAGATCTTGCCATTCCCTGCTCCTCTCCACTCCCAACCCTTCATGCAGCTGTATCTCTGAATGTCTATTTCTCGCCATATCATTCATTCTATTTCCTAAGGCAAAGTGTTTCTTATTTCTGGTTAATATTCTTTATATGCTCTTGTGTACCTGTGTCTCCAGTTTGGTTCCAATCTTGTTGGGATTCAGCTCTTTCAACTTGCTGCTGGAAGTAATGGGGTCATTTCGGATTGAAACATCTGGCATATATTGGTTTATATGTTTGGGCATCATATTCCGAACTACTCACTTACAAAGGCTTAGCACAGTATAAGGAATGTAGCAGCGCATTTTTCAAAAATGCAAAACAAAATTTAACTGAATATAGATAAATCATACCACTCTGCTAAATGTGTTCACCCTTTTCTGATGTATAAGCAAGTCTCACTGATGTTTTTCTATCTTGGACTTAGCTGAATTAAATGCATTGAAATTCACTTCTGAGTAAACAGGATGAACAACATGCTATGAAATTACTATATCTTCTTGTGTTTCTTACAGTGTGGGACATGAAAACTGGGCGATGTATTAAAACTTTTACACACAAAGGTTCTGTTTGGGCTGCTAAAATGAATGATGTTCATATTGTGACTTCCTGTGACAAGGGTCTTGTGAAGGTGTGGCATGCTGAGTCATATGTACTAATCAAGGTATGAATGCATGAGCAGGGGGTTGGACTAGATGACCCACAAGATCCCTTCCAACTCTGTTATACTGTATTCTAAATCTTTCAAGAGAGTCTGGCCCAATTTCTTTCACATTTAAACTAAGGTAAGCAACCAGCAGTACAATTGTACCCACAAACTGACAGGAGTATTTGAAGAAACATAAAGTTCTTAAAAAATATTTCAGTGCAAACTTCCCTTAGACATCACAGTGGTCTTTTTTAGTTCAGACTATAGACCACTGCGTTTTCAAAGCACGCAAGCCCCCCCACCTCGTCAAGGTCA